>JAYJMH010048016.1:0-14027 GCA_036873815.1 Phacellophora camtschatica
TATCAGTTCTTTGAAAGGCTGTAAGAATTCTTGTGGTGCATGGAAGGATAATATTTTGAGTATGAATGAATTATTTCGTTGTTCCCAAAAATTCCTCATGGAAAGAGTTCTTTGATAAAAAATTGAAAGTTCTGAAGACTGTTTAAATTTTGGCAAGAATTCTTTTGCAAGGAAATTATGTTAAGTTACGAATGGCCTGTATTGTATAACACTCAAGGAGAATCAAAATAATGAAAACTTATGCTTCTCCTCAGCAGTTTTGGAAACATGTTGCCTTTTTGGGACACCCGGTACTTAAACTTAATTTTGAAACCTTGGTTGGCAAGATTAGTAAAAAATCACTGAGTTATGCCCAATGGTAAACAAAATTTTGGGTTTATGAACCAGAGGTCTTTCTTTATCTAATATATATACTTATTGAAAATTGGTTGTTTGTGGTAAAGTACTCTTAAAGTTAACATTTGGACAATCTTCTAGATTGGTGAATGGCAGCACACAACAATATATTAAATTGATATTTAATTGCTGCTTGAAGGGTAAAACAAACTGGTATCTACAAATTGGTTCAAATACAAATTGGAATATTTGCAGAATGTGCAGATGATTTCTTTATCATTAAAATTATTTGCGCAGTTAAATTTGTGTCATTAAACAATAGGCATTTTGTTTTCCTTTCTTGTTTTATTTGAATTGCATGGTGAGAACTACAACTGAAATAAAGATGAGCAATTTTACAACCTGTTTTGCAGTTTTGGTTTTTAGGTACCCTCCCAAACCAAAACAAATCTAGTTGTGAATCTAGCCCATATTGGAAAATTTGCCTTGGACAGAGGGTTTCTCCAACACCTTTTTTATTTTAGTTACAGTACTAGCTGTGCAATTCCCATAAAAGAACACAAAGGAAAACAATATTATAATCTAAATTGTTAATCGTATGTGGTTTTTTTGTTCTCAATAAAACCCATCATTTGTTCATTAGTCAACTGTAGACTGCTGCCAGTATGCTCTGCTATCAAATCTTCTTTTACTCATCTTTTTTTGATGAGGTGAGTTTTTTGACCAAGAAAAATTGTTATTTTTTGACAACGTAGAATTTGATCATATAAGAATTAGAGCTTGGTTTTGCTTTGTTTTGGAGCATTTAACATTTGTCAAATTCGACCTTCGATCAGGAATAATTACTTGATTGAAACAATGTAAATCATTTGTGGTTTTTCTTTGCTCTCAACAAAAACCCACTATATATATGTTCCATTTGTAAACTGTACGATGCCAGTACGCTGTTATCAAATTTTCTTTTACTTGTAGAAATTTTTGAGAAGGTGAATTATGGGTACACTCAATTCTTATGTAAAGAAACTGTGTATGTAAAACTGTAGTAATAGTATCCTCTTTATCAGAAACTTAAGAAACTCTACTTTAGAATAAAGGATAAGAGGTGTTAATCTGCAGTTAGGAAGTTTTTTCATGTTTACCCTCGATCATCAAGGAATAATTTCTAGATTGAGCAATTGAAAATGCTATTGTTTTTAAATCTTTATTCTTTTTGATTGAGTAAATTATTCCCCAATCGAGGAAACTTTCCGAAAGTAAAATATTCCCTTGGCCTTGATTACAAGGCTCTGATTGATTCTGTCGTCTGGTCATTTTTGTTCCACAATTTTGAGAACTTTTCAGACCACCTTACCTATGCTGAAGAGCCATTAGTCCCTGGTAAATAATACCTGGGAGATTCATCGAGGTTGCATTTTCGGGACTCGTGACACATCCAAAAACAGCACAAGAATCTCTCAAAATATCTTCCTCTTCAAATTCGATCATGTTAATTGATGATTGCGTGGCACCTCTCTATAAATAATAACCCTTTTAAGATCTTTTTCCTCTAGTTACAAGAAGCTAGTGTTGATAGTATTGGCTAGCTTCGACCAGTCAAATATTTTTCAAATACTGTCAAAATATCCGCCGTAACACGACCACATGCCGAAAGAATTTTTTTTCATTTTTAAACAAAATGAG
Organism: Phacellophora camtschatica; assembly: GCA_036873815.1. Classification (NCBI taxonomy): domain Eukaryota; kingdom Metazoa; phylum Cnidaria; class Scyphozoa; order Semaeostomeae; family Ulmaridae; genus Phacellophora; species Phacellophora camtschatica. Next base: position 2,017 of record JAYJMH010048016.1, read on the forward strand.
GCGGGAAGTTGTAGCCTCGTTTTCTTGTGAAAAGACGAAAGAGAGAACATATGAAGTAATGCATTGTGGGTAAATTATTTTTCAGGAGATTTGGCGCGAAGTCTCTCAAGAGCACGTTTTTGCTCCAAATTAATCCCAACAGATTTGTTTGATTCAGTTCACTTCGAAGAGCGATAAAACCGAGAAAAGAATCAAGATGAGCTCGTCTGGAGGTACTTATTCATTAAGCATGCACTCATTTTTTAGTATAATTGATTTTGTGATAATGTAGTAGGTTTAATAGATTTTTGATTGTGAATTAAATTCAGTTTGGAGGATTTTTAGATTTTGTTTTTTGTTATCAACAAAACAGGCCAGTCATTCTTTTATTGAAATAAAAAACGGCAAAATATAAATGATAATCTCCAACCATATTATGTAGTGTACTCTGTTCTGTAGTATTAATTATGGATGGATGGAAGAAATGTATATCGAGAATAACATGTTTTAACCATGGTCATATATAATATATGGACATCTCTGGACATGCTTTGACATTGACAACGGGTCTGACCATGGTCAGCTGACCAGGTAGATAAAATATTCCCTGCTTTATATTATTATTGCTCAAACATGATCATACATATATTGTTGTCAAAAACAAGTCCAACCATGGTCATATCCCAGTTTGCATTCTTTGCCATTCACAGAGAATATATTCTCTGCACAATCTTTGAAAGAACAAAGGGGCATATTACAACCGAACAGGTATGTGTGATTATCAACATCAACAACTTCAGTGCAGAAAAAAATCTAGAATTTTCTGCACCCACCCTATTGTGTGTAAAACCCCAAAAATACTATTTTCCTTTGTTCCAGGCTTATTTTTGATGCAAAATTGCAGATCTACACATCAAAAAAGGGTGTATCATGAAAAAAATTGGGGTTTCTTGTGCACATTTTTTTATTATATTAGAAGCAAATTTAGATAGAAAATTGGAGAGAAAATAAAATAGGGACCTACTCTGCCAAGGAAAAGGAACCTGCTGAGCAGTTTTTCTCTCCAATTTCCCGCCAATCCCATCACAGAAGAAATGGCTATGATGTCACAATAACTGCTTTTGCTGAATTTGCTTCTACCAAAAGATCCCCTTTACTCTGATCTGATGCATAGATTTAGAATATTACATCTAAAATAGGCTCCTGAACCAGAAAAATTTATCAGGTGTAGAAATTTCTTATAATAAACTTAGGAATTAGGGCTGGGACCTTTTTTGGGAATATTTGAAATTGTTTTTTTCCTGGAAGTAAACTCAACTTTAATCTTTCATGGTCTGGAGGTAGAGTTAATTCTTAGGTATTTTTAATAGTCACACCTCAGATTTTAATAGTTGACTGAAAAATGAAAAACATGATGGAGTGGTGCTGCCCTGAATGAATCATCGTTCTGACTGGGTCACCTTTGGTTGACCATTATTTTGTTCTCTTAACACTTCTGAACCAATTTAACTCATAAAGGGTGCATTTCTATTGAAGTTAGCCTACATTACATAACTCTAATATATACGAAAATATTAGCAAACTAATGAAAAATCATTGTAGAGTTGGTCATGGAAATGATGAATTCAGTTTGGCATCTCTCAAGTTAGTTAGTAAAATATAAGCCAAACAATGTTCAAATATAAGCCATATTTAAAATGAATGAAAACTTAACCAAACAGAACTGTGTTCAATTATTGGAATATGCTATGGTATTTTTATGTTTCTAAACTTCATGTGCCTTAGAATTTGCATGAACTATTCATCAATTTGCTCCTCCACATTTACAAATGTGGTTTCAGTTAAATTTGACTACATTCTTTTTAAAGAAAACTAACTGTTAAAAGTACTAATATTTTTTGTCCACCAGAACTTATTTTTATCAATTTTGTCTTGACATAATGAGAAAAAGAATCATTATGCCATCAAAATTACTTTAAAAAAAGATAGTATTACTTACTGTAGATCCCCACTATCAAGAAACTGTAATTTAAGAACCTGAGGCTAAAAATCTTTAGAAGAACAAAAATGATTTTATAAACAATTAGGCTAAATGCCAAAGATCTAGTTCATTAATGTTGAGGATCTACTATTCTCACTGGAATAAAGATTGAAAACTAAATATTGAATGTTCAAAAAGAAATTTAAGAAAATAATTTTTAATAGTAGTTTGCAGCAAGAACAAGAGTATGATTATAGCACTTGTTGCCCTCTTTTATTGGTCACAGATCCTTTCGTTTGTAGCAGCCTTCCAGAACAAAAAGTTGTTATAATCACTGTAATGGATTCTCCCTTTCTAATGAGATGCCAATAATATTTCTTGGAACTCACAACTCTTACTGAAAAGACAAACCAGCAAAAAGTAACTTGCAAGAGCAATTCAGAACCAGTAAATTGTCAACCTTGACATATCCCTTGGGACATGTGCACTTATTTGGATATAAGCACCCTTTATGGGTATTTAATTGAGTCTACACATCGTGGGATGCATTAGGGCAAGGAGCATCCATACTTTTTATCTCTTCTTTTAATCTTTTTATAACTTACATTTTTATGTGGTCAATGATTGTCTTCTTTGTTCATTGTTGATGACAAAACAATATCTGTTACTGCAACTATTACTTACGAATTACAAGAAACAATTACAGTAAAACCAAATGTATTGAATGGTTCACACAAAATGAAATTACAGTTAACCTCTCAGCATTTCAAGCTATTAAAATTAGTTTAAGGATAAGGAATTCAAAAAGCCACGAAATCTACTCTTTAGAGTTAGAATAGATAGTAAAGTAATACAGTACAGTACAGGCCATTCTTAATTCATTTTCAGATTCAAATCGATAAAAATTTAAAGCTTGGTGCCCATGTTATTGTTAATAAAATCCGTAAAAAACTGCCAGACAATTGAACTCACTTTTTAAACTGTTTAGCCAAATTTATGGGTCATAAAGAAAGACTTCAATTCCTTCATGTTTTTGTCATTTTAATTATTGTCCAATATATAATATGGACCAGGAAGGGGGGTTACATGTCCCACGGTCGGACAGGAGTGTGCCACTGAGCTCTTATTAACCCACCCATCTTTATTGTTAAAATTGTTGTGTATAACCAACATTAATGTTGTGCTTCATTCCAAATAACCCAACATTAAGGACAATATTTAATATCTAACCCAACCTCAAAGACTTTTTGCTAAAACATCCTTGTTTAGAGAATTTACTGCCTTCAAACCAATCCATGGAGACAAATGAGAAAGAGCCTTAAGAATAAGAAGCTCAGGATACTCTTCATCGTAAAATGACTTGCTATGAAAGACTACTTTGTACCAAAAAATATTTGCATTGCACATTGTACTACCAGCTATATTATCAAATCCTTATGTTTCCAAGGACCAAAAATCTGGAATCCCCTTCCGGATGAAATAACAAAATGTGCTGGTTTATCCTAAGTTTTCTCCTCCCTCTTTTCCCTGTTATTCTATTATTTTGTCCTTGAACATTTATTCAGATAAACACAAGAAACAGCACAACACGAAAAACAACACAATTTTGCTGGAATATTTATTCAGATAAATATTTTCAAATGGGCCTCCTGTGGTCTATACAGCAATGAAATGTTTTTTCTGAAATATCTTTTTCTTGTTAGTAATGAAATGTTTGTTTAAGTTAATGTATGCTCACCATGTAAACATTGAAAATAAATATAGAAAAACTGGTTATTTCCAAACTTCTCAGACAAAAATTTTAAGAGAAAACAATTTCCAGTTCTTTTCAAAACGAAGCCATGCACCAACAGTGGGTGTCAAAAACCCCATTATCTTTGAAACGCTTTCCAAAGCACAAAAATTGTTTTACCATTAACACTCCTAATAGTTTGCCTGTAGAATGAAGGGAACTACCAAAAAGATTTTGTGGCAATTCCAATCAATCCACCTTTTCTAAAGAGGTCGCCATTATGAATTCTTTAAATATTTGAGATATTGAATGTTTGAGTCCAAAATTTGATTCTGCATTAAAAGTTTTGTCTAGGGACATACTTCTGCCTTAAATATCAATTAAAACATAAGAGATTTAATATTTTAAATTAGTTTGTAAGGGATTTGCCCGTGAAACGTAAGCTAGGACAATTTTTGCGATCAAATCCTTTGTAGATTTAAAAAGGTTTTAATGCAACACCTTTTTTCAGTAATGGCTGTAGAATAGACAAAAACATGTTTTCAGAGTAAACCTTCCATATACAATCCAAAAATGTGCTCAAAAATGAAACATTTTAAAAATTCCATAATGGTAAACTTTTTTTTAGAAAGAGTGGATTCTAAGTAATTTCTTAATAATTTAGAATAATTCGAGTATCTTTGTTATTATTCAGATTTGAAGATTGGCAGAGTTGTAATTGAAGGGAAAACGAAAGTTGTGTATGAGTTACCAGAATATGAAAAGAAGAGTTGTGTGCTGCTGCAATCGAAAGATAAAATATCATGTGGAGATGGAGCAAGGATGGACAATTTAGAGGGTAAGGCAGCTCTAAGCAACTCTACCACATGTGCCATTTTTGAATACCTAAATTCGGTTGGCATTAAAACACACTTAGTGAAGCGTCATGCTGATACCTCTTTCATCAGCAAGCATTGTGAGATGATTCCTCTAGAAGTTGTCACTCGCCGCATAGCAACAGGGTCTTTTCTGAGAAGAAACCCTGGTGTCAAAGAGGGCTTTAGATTCGCCCCTCCACTCCTGGAGACGTTTTTCAAGGATGACGCAAATCACGACCCTCAGTGGTCAAGGGAACAGTGTTTGGAAGCTGGTCTTAGCTTTGCTGGAGTGGAAATTGGTCGACACGAGCTGGATGCAATGGGAGAGAGTGCCATTGCGATTTTCGAGATTTTAGAAAAGGCATGGGCAAGCAGAAATTGTGCATTGGTTGACATGAAAATAGAATTTGGTGTGGATTTGGAAACGAAAGAAATCTTTGTTGCAGATGTTATTGATAACGATTCCTGGCGCCTATGGCAGGCTGGTGACAAGAGATTGATGCGTGATAAACAAGTGTACCGTAACCTCAAGGAAGTTACAGTAGAAGCAATGGCAGAAATAAAGAAAAATTACAAATGGGTGAGCGAGCAAGCGAATCTGTTTTTGGCCAAACCTTCTGCAAGAGTCGTGATAATGATGGGATCTCCGAGTGATATGGAACACGGAAAGAAGATTCAAAATCATTTAGAAGCGTTTGGGGTACCTTCGGAAATCCGTGTGAGCTCTGCACACAAGGGCACTGAAGAAACAATGCGAATTTTGAGGTGGTACGAGAGTCATAACATTGCCACGGTGTTCATTGCAATAGCTGGAAGAAGCAATGGTCTCGGTCCCGTGTTATCAGGAAACACTGCCTTCCCTGTGATCAACTGTCCACCCATCAAGGCGGATTGGGGTCCTCATGACATTTGGTCGTCATTGCGCTTGCCTTCTGGACTGGGTTGCACAACAATAATTGACCCTGAAGGAGCAGCAATTTCTGCAGCACAGATTCTTGGCATGAGTGATCATGGGATATGGTGCAGGATGAGAGCAAAGAGGTTGACAAATGCATTGAAATTGATGGATGCTGATAAAAAATTGCTTCTTAAGTAACAGTAAAATCTTAGAGCAATCGGGATATAAAGATTTTAATGTATTTAAATTAATGGACGCTGATAATAATTGCTTCTGAAGTAATATAGATAAATGTTGTAAAATCTTGGAGTAATCAGGATTTCAAAATAATATTATAAGCATTTTCACATAATTTCCTTTTCTAAAATGTTTTCTTTGTCGTTTTTATGCTGACGTTTTAATTACGTATGCAAAGAAGCTTTTTTCAAAAAAGTTTTGCCAATTTTTATATCCACCTACGTTTGCCTTCACACAATACCATATTTATTTCTTATTGGGTTTGGTAGCCCAATTGGATGCCGGGTTCGTTTTCAGCTTCGTCACACTGTTCAGCATTGCGTGGCATTGACCATCGTTTTTAATCAGGGAGCTGGAGGCATTTAATCACCTGTTGCAAGGATGGCTGCTGTTTCCCTTTCCAGGACAAAATTCCGTACCGAAATCATCCGTTCAGATGAGCATGAGTGAAAAAATGATCCGACACGTTGGCATACCACTTTCAGAGCAGAGTGGAGTGAAATCACTCCGTAAAATCTGGAATATCCGATACACAATTAATCCGGTATTGCGTGAACGCAGCCGCTGTAGAGAAAACTTGTGAAGCAATAGGTCCGTGTGGTAACGTTGCTTTCGTACAGTTCGTACAACTATCAAAATGGTCTTCCTAGAAAATGGTTTTCAAAAGATTATCCTTTAAAGACAGTCAGATAAATTGACAGTTTCTTGACATTTTAACCCTTTCGCTCCCGGATTTATCGTTACCAATCAAAGCTCATTTTTACGTTTCCATGCACAGGGAGGGCTAAATTAATTGTAGCAATGACAAATAGTTCACCAGCACATTAAAAACTATGTACTGTTGCCGTTTTAAAAGCGACCTGGTTTGATGCACATGGTATCAGTTGTTGTGAGAAACTAAACTGGCAAATCTTATGCAAGCACATGCATGCAAACCATAGTCGTAAGAAACTTATGACTATATGCAAACGAACTTAATTCATGAGATAAACTTCCGTTGGAATATCTGAAATTAATATAAAGTTCTGCCCGCATTTACCTCTTGAAAATATGGCGTTCTATGTTGCTTGTCAATGGTCCTTTCCGTGGCGAAAGGGTTAAGTGTTTTCGCAAAAAAAAACCTGCAGTTGAAGTTGAACCTCTCCAACTCTCAATTAACTCCAATTCTGTTTTGTATATCCCTAAAGGACTTTTCAGTGTTGATTTAGCTTTGGTTATCTCGAAAACCTGCTATCTCAAACAAATTTTCATTCCCCTTGCTTGAGATTTCGAGAAAGCGGGGTTTACCCTTTTCTAAACAAAAGTAAGTCGGCTAAGTTCAGTTAAAATCGTTCGTTATTTCTTGAGCAAAAGGAATTTTGAACAAGATAACATCTTTCGACGGTAGGAAAAGTTTCATTCTCACATAAAAGTTATCTCACTTACAAACAAAACTATTACAAAGTCTGAGTAAGATGTCTAAAAAGTTTATACATGTTCTGTGGTCTTGAGTTTTAAATTATTTGTTATAATAAGGATGATTCAACTCTTGTTTAATATTACCATCCTCGTCCCCTGCCTCTACCACCGCTTCCACCACGGTCTGCAAAAGAACACAACAAAGAATGAATTTCGTAAAATCTCTCCTTGAGTAAGGATTAAAGTCAAACATATTTTGATTCGTTATTTTCTACGGGGATATTTTCTCATAAAAAATAGGTTGAGGCATTAGAGCATTAAATATTTGGTTGTGATATTCTCAGTTTTCTTAAGTAATCGTTATTTTTTTAGGTACGTGAAAGAAAATTAAATTCAAAATTCCAAAAAATAAGTTACCCTGGAAAGGATCCCCATATTTTGCAATGACAAATAGTTCCAGACCAGTAACCAGAACATTTGAAGCAATGTAATTTTTTTTGTTTAAAAGCAACCTTGTTTTGATGCATAAAGTTGTGAGAAATCAATAAATCACGACAGTTTCTAAAATTAATTTGCTCCTTCTCACGTAATAATTTTTGGAATTCGTGGCAAAATCACATTTGGTGATTTTTCAAACGCCTAAACGTCTTTTGGATCACGAGCTTTATTGGCTAACATTGACAATTAAACTGACAAATTAAAAAAAAATTGTAAACTCAAATGTTATAACCAAAGAAATACTCACTGAATCCTCTTCCTCCACGGCTACCACCACGAGGAGTAAATGATCCACGACCGCCGCCTCGACCACCACCTTTACGGAAAGAAAAAATAATGAGGTACTTTACCCTTACCGTGTCTTGGTCAAGAATTTGAACCTCCTTTTTATTATTTGAAGTTTATTTTTCAATACGAGATTAAAACGTTCCATTCGTAAAGAGATGTTGCAACAAAATTCACAGTTTATACCAAAAGAATTTTGAAATAATGCATGCTAAAATGTTAACACGAGCACTGAAGGTACTTGCCTCTTCCTCCTCGCGGAGTTCCGCGTCCACCTCCACGTCCTCTTCCTCGTCCACCTAAATAAAAGCAAAACATGTAAACAAGAAATGTAAGATATGGTCAATGGTCAGCGGAAGGCATAAGATTAAAGACAAGATTGGTAACCAGTAGAGATCCGACAGATTAGCTCTGCCAAACGCTCGTGCAGAATATTTCATTCATTTTATGGCAGTGTTGTTCTTTTTCGATTGATAATAGACTGGGTACTTAACATCTCAAGAATATTTCAGTCATTTTATGGCAGTGTTGTTCTTTTTCCTTGGTGGTACCTTTTTTGTTTCAAGTGCTCGATTGATAATAGACTGGGTACTTAACATCTCAAGAATATTTCATTCATTTTTTGGCAGTGTTGTTCTTTTTCCTTGGTGGTACCTTTTTTGTTTCAAGTGCTCGATTGATAATAGACTGGGTACCTGCCTATTGCTGTCTTTATTTCACCTAAGGAAATTAAACGTTTTCATGGGGGGGGGGGGGGCAAAGACTCTAAACAACGAAACAAAATTCTACTCAACTGACCAGCAAAATAAAAAATCACACGTTCAAATGACGAGAACCTTATACGTTAAAGATCTCTGCAAATTTACCAATGAAAATCTGACCTTCTACAATCAAATTGCAGAATGTACTTCTAAAAAGGCTAACGGTATCCTGGCATCGATCAAAAGACTGACAAAGCTTATCAACAAACATTTTCAAAACTTTCCAGAATAAAAGCATAGTATGTCCAATACTTGAGTCAGCAGGATGAATCCTGAGTCCAAAGACAGTTAAACATGTCAAATCCTTATAAAGTGTGCAACAACAAGCAACCAAACTAGCATACGCAATTAAAGACCAACCATATGAGGCTCGCTTTCATGCTTTAGACTTGCACCGCTGATGCCGAGGAGATCTGGTTTTAACTTACAAATATGCACACTGATATTGATGCAATTTTACTTTTTAAAGTTAAATAATGACATCACGAGAGGTCATGGACTAAAAATACACAAAAAACTTTTATTCGCAAAGAATCCTTAACGCATATGGAATAATCTTCCAGCTAGCATTGTAGAATCAAGATCATTGAAACAATTTTAAAAAACTGCATGATAAGCATGTTTAAAGACAAATTTGCACTGCCGTATTAAATCTGTGTACGTTAACAGGGTTAAATAGGATGCACCTTTTCTTTATCATATTATATTATAAAAAGGCTCCAAAAATGCACCAGAAAGAAAACATATTGTATGGAAATTGCTTATAAGTTAAACCTCATTTATAATCATGCATAAAAAAGTGTGGTAAACTTACCAGAACCACCAGCTTTTGGTAGGAATCTTGACAGTGGTAATAGCTTATATGGGTCGATAAAAAACTGCAAAAAGATTGAAGTTATATTGCAACAATACAATGTGTTCAAGTTAAAATGATCATTCCATCAATTAAGTTACGAGTAAATTATAAGAAAATCATAATTTATCATTTTAATGGCTGAAAATGTGTTATATTATATTTGCCAATGAATAAAACAAACCAAATTTTTAAAATATAGTAGAAAGATGATGCACCATGAAATACAAGGTGACCCACCAAAATCACAGTTTGCAGAGCTATAGCCAAAATCTGAGGCTGCAAATTTCAAATTGTACTCGAAACAATGTCCAAAAGGCAAATTTGAAGTTTAGGATATCATCCAGTCATCTGTAATCATATTTACATGTCCAAAACTGGAAATGAAAATTGCAATTTCTTTCAAATTTTAAACTCTGAAGTCGGCAATAAAGCAAGCATGTTATTATAATATAAAAACGTGAATTGGAACAATAAATGGCGTTTCTTTAAATTAACTTGAAAACTTTAATTTTATGTTTTTGACAAGTAAACGACATCACATATGACTGGATGATACACCAAATTTAGGCTTTTGTGCTTCGTTTTGTGCACAATTTGAGTTAGAGAATAACAATACAGAGATTGTGTTTTTGTGTCACCCAGTAGTTGTAACATGAAATAAACTAACCTTCTGAGATTGTTGAAAAGAGGCTGCTTTCATGTTGTCTGAAAGTTTAACTGAAAAATAGTGTTCTAGGTCAAGGATCAACAACATTTAAGTTGGTTGGCTTTTCTGGTGTTCATAAGAACATTTATCCCCCAAATTGCATTGTCAGTTAAAACTAAATAGCATAAATATTCCACCTTCAATGCTGAATAGAGGAATTTGTCACCCAAGGGAATTTGCTACCCTTAAACTTTACCCTTTACAAAGTAAAGTTTTTGTTTGAAAGTGTGAACCAGCTTTACTGAATAATTTGATGAGGAGAAAGTGTCTTCTGTGGGGAAGCTTAAAAAATAAAATATTCCAAATGTGAACTACCATTAGGAAACATAAACAATGTGATCAAACTCTTGTGGTCAAATTTTTCACATCTTCTCAATGAACTTTTCATACAATAATTCATTTCAAATAAAAAAAAAAACAAAATTACTCAGTTCAAAACTAAGTGAAAAAAGATATGAAGTCTGTCATTGGTCCAAATATTTCATCAACTTTTCCAATTTGCGATTTATTTTCCAAATATATTGGTGCATTAAAATAAGGAACACTGTCGTTTGTACATTTCACAACAAGATCACTTTCACATGGATGAAGGTAATAACCAATTTCTGTAAAAAAAAAAATAAAAAATTAAATCCCACAAAAACCTCATAAACCTGCTCATCAATTTTAGATTTTAAGATTAGTTCCTCTACTACTACAACAACACTATCGTTCATCTTGCGCAGCTTCATACACTTCCTTACATAGTGCTCAATTCTCTGACATGGATATTAATCATCATAATTGGAGAAAATACACAATTTATGGTAGCCTGTCAAAGATTATCCATTTTTTGGCACACCCAGTATATGTATAGCCCAGTCTGGCCTGCAATAGATCCTCATGTGGTATATGCCAGGAAAGTTCTTTCTGAGTTATTTTAATATGTCCTTCAGCTTATTTCATTGTTGCTTATATACTCCTTGTTATTGCATTACCTGAGTAACTATTCGTTATTCTATACATCTTAATCATTAACTTTTAAAATATTATATTTATTATTATACTAAGAATACAATAAAAAATAGATGATTGAAACTGATAAATTAAATTTTGGCAATAATTTTTAAAATAATCTTTCTGGCAATAAATTTTAAAATAATCTTTTATTTAAATTGTTATTTTTCCAATACTCCAATATGCTCTACACAAAAAAGATATGTCTTTGTTTGAACGATTGCGGTTGCTGATCGATCTCTGATCCACCACGACATCTTCGTCATCGTTTGTTTGTTGTTTTTCCTTTCATTTATTACTCTCTACTACTCTCCCCTGGGATTTAAAATAGACTAGGCTAGTCTATAATAGTAATAATAGACTAGTCTAGTCTCATTTAAATCCCATGTGGGTATATATACTTATGATCATAATTTCTTCTTTCTACCTATCTTTTCTTACCGACAACTTTTTCCGGAGGTCCTGCATCATAATATGAGCCACCACCACCTCTGCCTCTTCCTCGACCACCACCACCTCGAAAGCTACCTCTTCCGCCACCTCTTCCTCTTGGAAACCCCATATTTTTAATCCAACACCTTTTTAGAGGCAATCACTAACCTCTTCAGAATGACAAAGCAAAGAAAAGGCTCAAATCTAAAATGGCGAAGCCGTAAGCATGGTATTCTGTGCGAAAACGAGGTCATTTAAAAATTGTAGCTGCTGATGTAAACACAAGCGAAGATAATAAATAAATGAATGAATGAATGAATAAGTAAGTAAGTAAGTTTTATTCGCCACATAATTAAAAGTTTACAATTTAAAATTTAAACAAAAGGATAAAAATG
>JAYJMH010048027.1:0-14025 GCA_036873815.1 Phacellophora camtschatica
TCTATCAGATTCAGTAAAAAAAAAACAACACATTGATTACAAACTTTCCAGAATTCTTTTTCATACGACCATACCTATGTTTAGTTTCATATAAGATAATACTCTGTATCTTTTTTAGATGATACTCATGCTTTTTTCTAGACAACAGACTTTTGAATAAGCCCCTCTTGAATATTCCCCCTCTCGAATATGCCCCCCTCTCGAATTAGCCCCCCTATCAAAGGTCGAATTTTAAATAACCCGAATTTTAAAGGGCTTAATCGAAACATTACGGTATAGCTCTCTAATCGAATATACTTTACCCGAGACAAATCTTCTTTTTTGTTATAAAATGTCGTCAGAGATGTATGTTATCCTGTGATATTTTTCTGCAGACACGAAAGTGAAAAAAAGCAAGCAGAACATGGCCAACTAAACACTGTATCAAGACGAATTCTTCTTCTTGGTGCTGGAAGAGTTTCAAGTCCTTTTATTGAATATCACACCAGAAATCCTGGCACCAGGATTACAGTGGGTACGATTGATTAGATTATGTTAGATTATGTTAGATTTGTTAGATCATGTTAGGTTATGTTAGATTTGTTAGATTTGTTAGATTATAGTTTTTGTCTTTTTACCTATTCAAATTATGCGATTGAATACAACAATATTTATGCACGTATGTTCCAAAAGTATTGCACCACCTTGCTAAAAGGGCGGCCAAAAGTGCCAGAAGGCCCAATCAACAAGATTGGGGGCCTTTTGATAAAACCAGGCGCTTTACTATTCGAAGTCTTGAAATAGTCATAATTTGACTTCATTGAATAAATCAAATTTTGAATAAATCAAAAATTAGACTTCATTGGGAAATTTAAATACGTGAACTTCGAGTCAACTTCAGTATGAAAATCAAGCAAGAAATATTTTAACAATTTGGTGCAAAACTTTTCCAACGTACAAATATATATTAATATTATTTCTATCTATCTCAATTCTTTGAAACAAAGAATATATGTTCTGCCGGAGAGAATCTTTTGCTGCAAAGGTTTTTTGGTTATACAGCGAGGCCCCGCGCGATTAAGAAACTATTTTTTAGACTTAAGAAAAGTTTTTTCTATTCGGGTCTTAATCAGTTTACCAGGCTAAACGTTTCTTAACTTTTAAAAAAATTTAAGTTTTCCTTAACAACAGGCTGCCTAACTCTTTCTCAGGCCTAACCCTTTTTTGATTTATTTCCAATTAGCAGGAAAATCCCATATAAATTTCATTTTGCAATGGGTTGCACTTACAAAACAACTTAATTCACGAGATAAACTTCCGTTGAATTATCTTAAATTAATATAAAAAAAATTTACCCACAATTACCTCCTAAAAAGTTGACGTTTTACGTTGTTTTTAATGGGCCCTATTGCCGTTCCTGGGGGTAAAGGGTTAAATGCGAGGCCTTACTGTAGCCTGCGATTATATTGATTTACAGTGTCAAGCCTAAACGATGAAGTACAGGACTTGGCAACGAGACACGATAACGTTTCCCCAGTGGTGCTGGACATTGAACAATCTCAATCTCAAGAGAGGCTTGACAAACTTGTAGCAGCACATGATATCATTATTAGGTTTGTATATATTGCATTTTTGCTGTGCAGTGACAGTTGGATGTTGTTTGGTACCCTGACGTAATTTCGAATGGGGGACTGGGCTCCATGGAAACTATCGAAATCAGATCAAATGGATGTTGTTCCTCCGCAGTATAAATTCGTTTTTCCTGCGCCGAGACATTTGCTCCGTGGTCTTGGAACGAGACTGGCTTTGTGTGTGTTTTTGCGGCTAGTTTAACAAGACGAGTTTTTAACGATTAAGTCAAATCATATCGACATTTTTATGACGTCAACGTAATTTTTATGAAATTACAAATCTATTAATCTCAAAGCAAAATTATATGAACTCTCTGCGCACTATTAAATGATTTAAAGTCTTCCTAAAACTATGAAATTTTTTATTATTTATCATCATCAACCCAATGATTAAATTTTCTTTATCCTAAATTATCATCATCCTTACTTTTAACATCCTAGATATTTGCTAGTTGTTGCAGTCACATTTTTCTTACATGTGTTACGTGTTTTTATTACGTGTCTTAAAATGTATACTTCGTTGTAACCTGCTCGTTGCTAATCTCATTGCTTATCTTAATATTGCCGCATGATAACTTGTTGCTAAAACTGCTTTAAATTCTATTCAAATTGAACCAATACTCCAATGGAATGTCCGATGGCGGAACTAGCCACTTCTATATCCGTTAATTTTCTTTAACCTTTTGCTTTTCCTGGTTAGTATTGGATATGTCTTATTGGATGTATATATTGTATTTTTAGCACATCTTATGTATAAATTTAAATTAAATGCTCTTTTTGATGTTGCAGTTTATTGCCTTACGGCCATCACCCTACTGTAGCTGCATTCTGTATCAAGCACAAAAAAAACATGGTCACTGCAAGCTACGTTCTGCCAGCCATGAGAGAGTTAAACGAAAGGTGGGACATGCAATATTTTGGCATTTTCTTTAGTTATTTTTTGTCAATGATTTTTCAGATTTTCATTAACTCAAAATTGCCTGATACAATTTTAACAAAATGGTATAGGTTACCAGCTACTTTAAGAAATAATGAAAATTTGTTATTTGTTGTCATCAAATTCTTCTTTATAAATTCATTGATTTTAAATTAATTATACTAAAGACTATTATGTCATTTTTCATACTATTCTTATTTCGTTCATTGCATGTATTATTTTATATTTATAGTTGTTAGTAGTAAAATTGTTTTGTCATGTTGTTTTAATTGGCCTAGTGCATCCTGCTTCATTTGATACTTGATGAAGATACGTAACCCCCGTCCCTCCCCATTGAGAGTTCGAGATAGTAGTGTTCAACTGTCTTACTTTACTTTGGTTGCATGGAGTACAGAGCTATCGTAATACCGGGTGTACAAAAAAATGGATTTAAAAGGGATTTTTGGCGATATTTTTCAGTGCTTTTCCTATATCAAAAGTGAAGGCTCTCAAGGGATATACAATACAGTTCGAGCTAAACGAGGGTGTTAAGATTTATCTGAAGCTAACTCAACACTGCAATCTCTCAAGGGATATAGAAAAACAGTTCGAATTAACCAAGGTATTAGAGTTATCTGAAACTACCTCAACACTGAAAGAGCTCGAGTTAACAAAGGTGTTAGAGTTACCTGAGGCTAACTCAACACTGCAAGTTCTGAAGATATATACAAAACATTTTGAGTTAGGAAGGTTCATTTGTAGACGATTTTTATTTCGTTTTGTATCATAGAGCAAAAGAGGCTGGAATTAGTATCGTTCAAGAAGTTGGACTTGACCCCGGCATTGATCACTTACTGGCAATGGAGTGCATTGATTCTATTAAAGAACAAGGCGGGAAGGTAATTTCTCTTATGTTTAACCCTTCATCGGTCACTCTGACCAACGCAGAGTCCTCTCGCCCATCGCCGCCACCGATCGCCGTTACCGCCTTCGTATGAAACATAAAATAAAACCTTCTGCAACGCTTATGGAAAGATAAATTCAAAGTAAATAGACACAAAACATCTTGCTGACTCCAAATAATTCATACCTTGAAGGTTTTTGTTCAGATGCTATAAACTATCGATAAATTGGCGGTAAAGGGCGGATAGGCTCTATTTATCAATGGGGGTACGAGTTCTTATAGCCAGGAACAGCGTGGATGTTTAGAGTCAGGATTATTTCAGAAATTTGCAGCAAAAATTAAAGTTGCAAGTTTCAACTAATTAAATTATGGCTACTATACAAAAATTAAATCTAAAATAGCATGGTTAACGATTTATAAACATACAACAAC
Source organism: Phacellophora camtschatica (assembly GCA_036873815.1). Classification (NCBI taxonomy): domain Eukaryota; kingdom Metazoa; phylum Cnidaria; class Scyphozoa; order Semaeostomeae; family Ulmaridae; genus Phacellophora; species Phacellophora camtschatica. The sequence goes on from JAYJMH010048027.1 coordinate 3,863, forward strand.
AATTAAATTGATAATTGAATATTACAAAATGGTACTTAGATTGGTTGTCTGACGAGGAGCCCTAAAAACAGGTGAAATAAACGAGAGAGGGCCTCCAAGATAGATATTTTTTTAAATACCTCCAATTATTAGGCTAAAGGCTCTTGCACGGTAGGATCTTACATATGGAATTTTATGTATTTCTAATAATTTTAAAAACTCCATTTTGAAAATAAATGTTAGGTAATGATTCAGAGAGTATTTTTAAACACAGGGTGGAGCAATTGTTTTTGTTCCCTATTTGATAAATTTTCACAAGTCGATCATGCACGTGATATTTAAATTTATTTTTGTGCTGTGGTATAAATGGTCAAATTAATTTTTTGAAGTGTTAAACATTGATTAATTTCACGAAATTTTGAGTTTTTATAGGCTGCCTGGTTTTGATACGTGGTATTAAGTAGCCACAACGAAATAAATATCATATCTAATCTTTCTCATTTCTTCACGTGGTTGAAAACACCATGAAAGGATGTCGAAATGTATTTAAAAATTAATTACACTACATTTTAAATGAACTTCTGGACGGTAATTACAATATTTTCAAAATTCCCATGTCTTAAAATCAGATTTTAAAGAATTATTTTATAATGTTTTTTTGCATTGATACGAAATTTATTTTTCCTGAAACCAATTCCGGTATTTAAATCAGTTTTTAAGAATACGTTTTGAAGATTATAAATAAATTGTAATTTTGATTGTTTTTCAAACGGCCGAACTTTGTTTTGATTCACCTCGCACATTAATGTTTGTGAATTTTTGTTTCATTTTTTGTTTTATGACTTCAGATTGAGTCATTTGTTTCATATTGTGGTGGCCTTCCAGCACCAGAGCATTCTGAAAATCCACTGAGGTACAAATTCAGGTAATGATCTAGATTTTACCCTTTTATGATAAACGAAAAAATCAAAAGAATCGACTGTTTATTTTTTGCAAAGTTTATTCTATTCATGATTGTTAAAACTAAAGGCAAGGAAATCATTTTTCAGCAATGCAACAAAAAAGTGGTCACACTTTTCGAGGACATAAACGTATTTTTCCTTTGTGAGAACGCTAAATTGGAGGCGAAAACTTTCTGTGAACTTTTTCAACTGTCTAAAAGATTACATGAAATTCGGACTAAAACTAAAAAGGAAATTCTGACTAAAACGCTTAATTTCAAAATATAGCATGTGTAAGCAAATTAACTGGGATAAATAATCCCCATTAAATGTTTTTAAGTATATTGACAATGCAACAATGTTTCTTTCAGTTGGAGTCCAAAAGGTGCTCTGCGGAATCTTCTAAATAATGCCAGGTTTTACCAAAATGGAGAAGTATGTCCTTGCATCTTTTTAAATCATTTCGTGGAGATATTTCCATTTTAGTTTGTTTAGTTTATGTTATAATTCTTGTTTTGTTGGATTCTTAAAAAGAATCTGCAAAATATCGTGCACGATTAACTTTACTTTGATCCGAGATTTTTAGTATAACTTTCAAGTGAAAACGTTTTAATCAGAGCATACTATTGTTTCCCGCCAAGCTCTGCTTTTATTTGTTTTGTTCATCCATCCATCCATCCATTCATTCATTCATTCATTCATTCATTCATTCATTCATTCATTCATTCATTCATTCATTCATTCATTCATTCATTCATTTATTCATTCATTTATTCTTTTATTCACTCACTCACTCACTCACTCATTCATTCGTTCATTCATTCATTCATTCATTCATTCATTCATTCATTCATTCATTCATTCATATTCATATGAATTCCTTTATTCATTCTTTCATTCATTCATTCGTTCGTTCGTTTATTTATTCATTCTTTAATATGTTAATTTTAAAATTTTTTTCAGTTGGTGGTTATCGAACCAGGCTCATTGCTCGACAACGTAACACCGCTGGACATGTTCCCAGGATTTCATTTGGAAGGCTTCCCAAATCGAGACTCAACACAATATATTTCTCCATACAAAATAGCTAACGTTCACACAATGTTAAGAGGAACCATTCGATATCACGTAAGCAAGAATAGAGCTTTTCAGCTTGGCTTGTTTACACCCAATTTAAATCATGTGACCAAACATGTCAATTATGTGATTTAAATCATGTGGCCAAACCCTTTGTGGGAACTTTTAGTATTCCTCTACTTCTTGCATTGAAAACCCGAATTTTCATGGCATAAATTATGTCACAAAAGTCAAAAGATGTTTTATCTAGAGGCTAGTCACACGACTTAAATAGAAGAGCAAACAAACTAGAGCTGAATAGTTCTATTCAATGCATCAAATATATTTGATTGATTTACTTTGGTGTTTTTTCCTGACCGAATTAAAAAACATAAACACCTCTCTTCATTGTTTTAGTGCGATCTAGATCGCTTTAGATGGCTTTCATAAATTAGATGGTACCACTCGCAACGTTATTGTTAAACCGTAAAGTCTCAATTATAAGCCCCCCTCCCCCGAATATAAACCCTCTAATCATACGCCCACCCAAAGAATGAATTATTGGGCCTAGGGCTTATACCCAGGGGGCAGTAACTCAGATAGGGGGCATGTCCAAGGAAGTCTTGAGCTGACCCAAAAATATAATAGACTGAAAATCCAAACCCAGAAATATAACAGTATGGCGCATGTTGATGCAATTTTGCTGCCTGTAAAATTTTTATTGACATTTCTGTGCTATTTCCTAATATTCTACCCCAAAAATATAAGATTTTCAAATTTTTAGAGCCAAAATTATATTTTTTTAAGAAAAATTTTCAGACCCAAATATATATTATTGAAATCGAAATCCCAGACCCAAAACTATAGGACACGCCCCCATATCCAAGGTAAGTGGTACTCCCCCCCTGGGGGCTTATAAGCGCGACTTCACGGCATATATCACAGGCATACATGCGATTTAACCTGGTACTGGTTTGTTATTTAACACCATATTATCTCTTTTGATTAGGGCTACTCTTCTGTTTGTCGAGGAATGCTTAATTTGGGCCTTTTTAGCGAGAAGCCTTACCCAGAAGACAAAATTGGAAAAATTCGACCATGGGTATGCCAATCTTTATTTACATATTATCGATTCATTTTGAATTTTATTATTCATCAAGTCATTTTCTTATTTGGTTTTTACGTCTATGTCATGTTATTGTTCTTATTTGGTTGTTACGTCTATGTCATTTTTGTCGATTTCGTTATACTTGTTTAGGTTTTAACTACTCGCTGCTTATTGACGATTTAAGGCTTCGATACTTGAATGTTGGTAATGGAAATTCCCATATTGACAGAGTAGAACTACTCAGGCAGGTGTTAACCGATAAACACAAAGAAAAAGCGCTAGGAAAATATACTAAAGAAGTATTTCAGATCCATGGAATATTAGGCGTAAGATAACAACAACTGCAAATTATATCTGGATACTCCACACTACATCCTCTTGCTCTGTTTTGTTTTTTTTAACCATGTACCGTAATGATATAGAATCATATATATATATGTTTATTATATATCCGGGTTTTATGATTTAGATCAACTATCAAAATCGGCATACTTTTTGTAGTTAGAATAAATAGAATCGACTCCAGTGCAGGCGACCGCAAGTTTCTTCCATATTCCACGGTCTTTTGCTATGCTCAATATTTCCTTTCTCTGAAGTTGTTCATTGTAGTCCCCCAGCAGGAAGCACTGTATGCACTTGAGATCCATTGTTTTCTGCCTTCCGGGTCTTTTGCCACGGGATGGTTCTTTTAAGGCATAGATTTTGTATGGTTCTATATCTGGTATTCTCAGTATATGACCCAGGAATCTCAGTTGACCACTTACAACGTTCATTTTATGAGGTGTTTTGTTCCTGTTCTGTCGTATACAATGTTGTTATTAACTTTGTCAAACCTTTTGATGCCGAGCATAATCCTGTTGCACGAGGTTGCGTCTGCATTTCTTCATTTCTTTGGATATTACACAAAACTCACAACCATACAGGGAACCGTTACACGTGTGGTGTTTAATGAATTTACTTTCATATCAATTCCAACTGTTTGGTTTTGCCAGATAGGTTCAATTTTCCAAAACCGTACAAGAGCTAATCTTTCTTTAAATCATACTAGATCTACCCTTGATGAAGGGCCAGGTTACAAACAAACATTTGCTATTTCTCATTCTTTTCTTTTTTTTCAAATGTGTTATTTTAACTTTGTGTTTTTGTCATCGAGCTTTAAGGCATTAAGAGTTTTCAAGATTGTTCAACAGACGACACACAGTGTAAGTTCATCTCATTGCAAGTTTGTGTTTTGAATCGTTTTAAATTTCAAAACGTCTTCGTGTGAGCAACGGAATAACGCCGAAATAGAGCTCTGTGTTGGAGGCGCTTTTTTGCGCAGCAACACATGCGATCTCCTATCTTAAATCAGCGATCTCAAGAGGGTTTTTAATTTTTATTTAAACTGTTTGTCATTGATTTGCAGAAAGATCTAATGAATCAATTGATGGGAACATCTACGTTATCTGAAAAAGATTTGGCTATAATTGTTCGAGACAGACTGCAGCAAGACGATCTTGCTTTTAAGGGCATACGAGAGTAAGTTTGTTATTAATAAATAAATAATATAATTGTAAATAAATAGATAAATTGTAAATAATATAATAGAGAGTTTAAGATGAACACGACAGAGGCGAATTTTGTAACAATAGTGAATTTGTCACATTGGTTTTAAAGCGATTATCCATCGAGAACAAAACAAAACTCTCGCAACTGGAAAACGAAAACAAAAAATTGTTGCGGAGGAGATGTTTTCATTTTCCAGTTGAGAGAGTTGCTCTTTGTTCTCGAGGGATAATCATTTTGAAACCAATGTGTCAATTCTACTATTGTTTCAAGATTTGCATCTGCTGGTGAACACAGACGATGGCAACTGCACCCAAGATGCTGTGATGTTTCTGCTATTGAAATCTAGAACGGACAAAGCGATAGTTTACGCCCTGCGTTGATCGAAAATATTATGTATCTTTTATGGGCACTAAATCTCACCTTAAAAACACATTATAAAATTGTTGCTGTTGCTGCTAAAATTATGCCGTTTCGGAAACTTTGATGACCCTGAAATTATTGATTTTTTATTGATTTTCATTCTAAATCTTGCTACGTCTCCTTGTAGATTTCAAATATTGAACTGTGATAATTTTTTTCTAGACTTGGCTTGCTTTCTGAAGAAACGGTCCAAGTGCAACGAACTCCATTCGATACTCTGTCTCATCATTTAGCTGGATTACTTGCATATAGTAAATATTTTGATCTCGTCTACGCGGACGCATTTTTGTTTAAAATCTCTTTTTCTACATTTTCTTCTCCCGTCTATACGAAAATACAACGTAAAACCAATCTGACTGTTCCGCTGTTCCATGTTTTTTATTTGTGTTTTAAGTTGCGTTTTTTCCCCTTTTTTTATAAATTACTATAAATACTTTCTGGATTGTTATTTTTTTGCTTCTTTTTAGACACATAAATGGTTTTTCATTGCATCACATATTTCTAATCGATTTTGATTAAATCATATATTTTTAATCGGTTTCCATTGCATCACATTTTAAATCATTTTTTCTTTACATTACATAGTTTTGATTTTATTTCATTAATTCAGAGTCTCAAAAAACCTATTCCTTATTTGTTTGAAAATTTCGAGGAAGTTCTAAATTAAATTAGTATATATTATTTTCATTCCATATTAATCTACAGATTCTAACTTGGTGCATGCTGCAATTTCCTCCAACATCCGTAAAAAGCTCACTGGGTTATGAGTCTTTAAAATTTGTATTTTTTGTATGTATATATTTTCAATCATATTTCATTACATCACGTATCCTTGATATTTTTTCAGATCAAGGTGAAAGAGATGTTATTTTGTTACGCCATCAAATAGGAGCAGTTAAATCCAATGGAATTAGGGTATGTTGTTGCTAAGTCTCGTGTGATATTGTCTAGAAAAATTGTGCAAGTAGGGTTAGGTGCTAGACAATTAGATATGTCATCCTAAAGAAAAGATTTCACACATTTAAATTTATACCATTCCCCACAGCATAACACAATAAACAAAACCAAAAAATGTTCTGTGTGTTTATTTTCACTTGGTTTAGCTGAAGTTGTGGCATCTATTCTTTCCAATTACAATCTAATTTGGAAGTTTAAAATCAATTGTTTTGACAATTATACCCAAAGAAAGCTTTTTATTGAAAGGCTTTTAAAGACTTTTATTGAAAATTGATAGTGGTGTTGTTTAAAACAGGTATTAATTTCGGACGTCCTTTCCTTTTGTTTTTCTGTGGTTGGAGATATAAACATTAGTTTGCAGCCATCCTTCACCTACCAATTCATCTATCCTGATCTCACACAAAACACATGCCCAGAAAGTAGGATTGTTTGCAAGACAGTTGAAATTCCCTGTGTGTTAACATATTTTTCCTAATCTGGATTCCTGAAAATAGGTTTGTTTGCAAGACAGTTGAAATTCCCTGTGTGTTAACATATCTTTCCTAATCCGGATTCCTGAAAGTAGGTTTGTTTGCAAGACAGTTGAAAATTCCCTGTGTGTTAACATATTTTTCCTAATCCGGATTCCTTCTTTTCTCCCAGGAACAGCACGACATTAGTCTTGTGCAGTACGGCAACCCGGACGGACACACGGCTATGTCTACAACAGTTAGTATTCCAGCTGCGATTGCTGCCGAAATGGTGCTGAATGGTAAGTGCTGGGTGGCTTAAAATAATTTTCCCACGTTTGCAAAGCTACTAGGGAGGAGCTTTATTCTTGAAAGGTATGTTTTTACTTTCGGTCAATGTAAGAAGATTCAACTTAAATTTTGATACCTCATTTGCTAAAATCTACAAAGTATTCCATGAGCTATACGAAAGGAAGCGTAAGCATTTTTTAATTACGAATTCTCATAAAATGAACTTTAAAGACGCTGCGAAGGAGTGTCATCCTATCACCAGGTTGATCCCACTACCAGGAGGAAATTGGTTAAGTTTTTTTTACCTTTTTGCGCTGGTGTTTAATTTCAGTTACAGATCCTATGCCAGCTTTTTTTGGGGGTCATTAAACTGTTATTAATTATAACACACTCACCGCCTGCCTCTTGAAACCACGGGCTTTAGGAAAAGTAAAGTTTGTATCTATTCCCACTTTTGTTTTTTCATTCTACTTGTCCTACAATCCGTGGTTTGAATTCGGTCACAGGGAAACAAGAGGAAAGATGACCGAATTCAAACCACGGAATGTAGGACAAAAAGAATAAAAAACAGAAGTGGGAATAAATACAAACTTTACTTTTCCTAAAGCCCGTGTTGAAACCCAGGGGGCAGTACCACTAGACTCGGAGATAGGTTGGAATAGATTATTGTAAATTACTTTTCCTTTTAATTAACTTTTGTAGTGTATTTTTTTAGTTTTTATTGGTTTGCATGCAAGACAATTTTCAATTAGCTTTTGTAAAACAAGAGTGGATTCTGAAATTGTTATCCTGTATAAATAATTATAAAATGAAAAAATATGTCTGTTTCAGGTGAAATTCAACGAAAGGGTAACGTGACACCATTAGAAAAGGGAATTTATATGCCAATGCTGAAAAGACTTCACGCGGAAAATATTCGCTGGACTAAAAAAGTAACTGAGTTATGAGGCGTGGTATGATATTTATTTTTGCCTGGTTGATTTGTGCTTTGCTTTGCTATTGTTTTTTCATTGTGAGGAGACTGGGTTCTAATCTTGTTCCATATTTATGCTTGTGACTTTATATATTAATTAGCTTTAAAAAGTAGAGAGGCACACCCGGTCTAGTTTGTGCCGGGTTTTTAAAAATACGCTTTTGAGGTCCGGTAACTTTGACTTTCACAAGAGTTACAAAACTGAAGAAGTGGTGTCGAGATTGCCCAGTATCTATGATACTAAGATTTGGGACGCCTGGGTTTTTCATCCTTTGTTTACATGAGGGAATAAACTTTGCACAGCCCGGGTTGAGATGAATTGTGGTGCTTTTTTGGGACATAAATTTTTGGCGCTATTTTAAAATAGCTGCTGACAGCTCGCGGAAGAGGAGAAGTCTGAGGGCAATAATTCTTTTGCAGTTATCGTCACTGATTATGAAAGTTAGCCATGTGAATATGTTAACTTTATTAATTAAATTATACAAACATTTCAATGTCCATGAGTGAAAGGGTTTTACCGGACCTCAAACATCTTTAGTTCTTTTATGATGACGTAGCAGCTGAGAATCGAAGCAATTTTAAAAAGAAGTTGAAGGGAAATTAAGTCTATAAGACATAAATATTTGAGTAGGAGACAAAAATAACAACTGCAATTTTTAGTGACCAGTCCTAAGTAACTTCATCGTGCACCTGTTAGCTACACGCCGGCGTTTTTTCTGACTGTACCTTCATAAATTTTATGTCGTACGGTGACTATGAAGAGCGTATCTGAGGCTGAGACAAAATGACGGCTGCAGTAGATGTTATATCGTGTTATATCGTGGTCGAGATGATATCGTGGTCGGTGTTATATCGTGGTCGAGATAATAATGCAAATTACTTCCAGATATATGGCATTTTAAGAACGAATAATATTTTTAAGATATCTAGAGTATCTGGCCTATAATAGATTTCATTGTGTTCCTATTAGCTATAGGCACACGTTTTTCCTGACATTACCTCTTTAAATTCTGTATCATCAAGTCACTACATCTCTGGAAAAGATGCCAACGTCCAGCAAGCGAGGCCATCGTGCTTTAGATTCGTTACGTAATTCTCGAGGTTTGTTTCGATCTTATTTTCAACTCTACCACCTTATCTCATTTGCTCACTTCGGACCACAGCACAAAAACTGGCCTGGTACTACAAAGCTGTCGTGCTAATTCTCCCAATCACATAACAGTATTTTAGATTTTCTGTCTCTGGCGGAGTTTTACGCAACTATCTACGCATGCTTAAAAATTTGGCAAAAGTTTGTGAATGAAACTACCAATAGACCAATAGATATCAAAAATTCCTCCTTAAGGTCTTCATTTAAAAATAAATTTAAAATCTAATAAATGTAATGATTTTGCAAAACAATAAGACATATTTCAATCAAAGATCATTAGGTAGGATAGGGGAAGGGGCTCTCTTCTCGTTAGTTTACCTACTTAGAGAGCTCCTCCTTTAAGAAATTCTTCATGCAATTGTATTTTCCTTTATTAATCTTGACTTTAGTTATTTCGTAAATTGTATTACTTTGTTTGTATTGTATGTTTTTTAGTTTTGAATGGTATGTGTTGAATTTCAAATATATACAGAAACTAAAACTGAAACTTCCACCGTGTAAACGGGAAGCCAAAGTGAACGAATTTTTACGCTTGACGTGTGTAACCTTTTCCTAGTCATAAATATTATGTTTCCTGCATGTTTTAATTTTGATTTAAATTTCTATATCTAATATCTAAAAAGTATTGGGGGGCTAGAAACATATTCAAACTGCAATTATTGAAAAGTTAATAATTTTTTAGTCTCAGACCATCAAATCTACGTTTCTATCCGTGTTTGATTTGGTAAACATTTAATTCGGGTCGGAGCCATTTTGTGTTGCGTTGTGTGAATGGTGCGTAGCTTATTTTATTTATGCTTCTGGTTGTCATGTAAACACCGTGTTAAATTGAATTTGTAAGTTTTATCAATGTCATCAATCTAGTTTTGTAACTTAGAAATGAACTAGAATAGAGAGAATCGAACGTTATCGATATTCCTCAATGCCTTCTTTTTCTCTGAAGTTTGTAATTTGCTTCCATTTCCTGACTCAAGTTACTTCCACTCACGTCCAAACTATTTCGGAAGCTTTCAAATAGGAAGTTATAATAAAAACCGATAAACGACCTATAACCCCCTTGTAACCATATATTCGTTTATTTCAATAGTAAATCTGGAACATGCCCTTGCATATTTTAGCGGCGCGTTTCGCTTTAGTGCAATTTGGTTTTTCTGAAGACTTAGTACAAGAACTCGATAAAACTAGACTCCCGAAATCATGGCTGTTGATGAAGCAACAAAATCGCGTTTTTTCAATGCATTGAGCGTTGGTTACAAGGTGTTCCTTTTGCTTGGTGTTGGAGCGCTTTTGT
>JAYJMH010048038.1:0-14025 GCA_036873815.1 Phacellophora camtschatica
TTACAAATTTCTATTTAGGATGGGGGTTAATTTAGCCCCCCCCCCCCCCGGTCTGACGTTGCTAAAAAGAGCCCGGTCCAGATAGGGTTAAAGGTACTCAAAAATATAAGTACCTAGTGGGTACTCAAAAATATAAGTTCATTTGTTTGTGTTTTACAGTATGAAACTTTTTTTGAAAGTACAAAGAACGTAAATCAATTACACCATACAGAGCCCAGGGGGCAGTACCATCTGACTTGTGGAGGGCGGTTCGTCCTATATTATTTTGTTTGGAATTTCGATTCGATAATATATTTTCTGGTCTTAAAACGTTTTTATCAAATGATATAATTTTGCCTCTAAAAATTTTAAAATCTTATATTTTTGGGTAAAATATTAAGAAATAACAGAAATTTTTAATAAAAAAGATGATTTAGCCAGCAAAATTGCATAATCACATGCGCCATACTAATATGTTTTTGGGTTTGCGATTTCGTTCTATTACATTTTTAGTTCAGCTAAAATTTTCTTCGGACAACCCTCCAACCCTAGTTAGATGGTACTGCCCTTCTCCTCTCAGATACACAGCAGTTAAATTTTTCATTTTTTGGCGAATGATTAAATATATATATTTTTAGTTGTTACTCATACGTTGGCAAATCATATTGGACCACTGGAGCACAAACTGTCAGTTTGGGAGAAGGTTGCATCTATATATCTACAATTCTTCATGAGGTTATGCACGCCATTGGATTTTGGCACGAGCAAAGTCGTCCTGATCGAAATAAATTTATTGAAATATTTTGGGAAAACATAATAGAGGGTTTGTCTGTTTAATTAAATTCATAAAAAAAATAGTTTACCCTATACATAATACATTTTACCTTTTGACCTTTCACCTGTCATTTTTTACCTTTTAACCTTTCACCTTTTTACCCTTTATCTGACAATTTTCTCCTCTCCGTGAATCCCTTCTAACGATTTCAAAGCCTGGTTCACACTGCGGGTTTATCACAATTAACCATAACGACGATTTTTAATCGCGATTTTTCGGGTTTGCGCGATAATTTATGTCTATGATCACACTGTGGATTATCGCGATTAGAAATTATCGCTATCTCACGATAAACTGGTAGGCTAATGGCCAATAAGTAAAATATTTGATTCAAAACACTCGTATTTAATTCTCGAGAGTGCTCTTAAGCTTCGTTTTCGAATCTTTCGGTAAAATATCAATTATTATTTCCAATGAAACCTACGTGGCCTTAAAGTACTCCATTCCAAGTTAAAGTACGTGCCTTGATTTGTATCATAATTTTCTACTTCAGGAAAAGCTCATAACTTTAATAGTTATACCAATCTTTACTCTGAAATGTTTGGAAACTATGATTACGATACCATAATGCATTATGGAAGCCAAGCCTTCTCAAAGAATGGTAAGCCTACCTTGAAAGCAATTAACAGTGACAAGGCACTTGGACAAGGCACGACTCTGGGAGCAAGTGACATTTTTGCCATAAATTCACTGTATGATTGCCCGAGTAAGTTGAGAATTTCATTTCTTTAAAAACATTTTAAATTAGCAGTTGAAAGAGATGTAAATGCAGACATAAATTTATATTTAATATTTTATTTTTTATTATTAATAGAAGCAAATTATTCTTTTAAAGTTTTATTTTTCAAAAACGTTGAAATGATTTTGAACGATTTTGAGGTAATTGCAAATGTTTTAATGAGTTTTCTTTAGAATCATCTCGTTTCTTTGTGCTACACAATGTAAAATAAAACTGACAAGTTATTTGCAGCATGGCAACTTCCCCTGGGCCCGCTGTCCATAGCTGATATTTTTAAAGACTTGAATGAATAAAAATTACTTCAAGAACTGAGAATTGTTAACAAGAAAACTGAGAATTGCAATGTCACCTTTATAATTTTTCTTCGAAACCTAACCTAACGAACAATTTGCTGAAAATTATTGGGGGGGGGGTGGAGCTCCCCCAGCCCCCTAGTTCCAACGCCACTGGTAAACGTCGCTCTCTAATCGGTATCTGTAGAATTTGAGGGTCCCTAAAAATATGTATTTGTTTTTTAATCAACCTGATATAATTTTTAAAATGATCGCTACTTCCGAGAAAGTCCCTCAATATTTTCATGAAATTAAATAAGTACGGCTGCTCTCTATTGGACATTTGTGGGAAATTAATACACGCAGATATGCTGGAAGAGGGGTGGGGTGACGGGGTAGCTGCCCCCTTGCCCTCAAGAAAATAGTTGATTTCTTTAGTAACAGTTGAATCCAGTGTTTTGTTTTATTTTTCAAGGCCATTCCCCCTCTGCCCTGAACTGCTTTCTAAATACCCGAATACGAGCACTTTACTTTCAGGTAAGGACACCAGCATTTGGAGTTCATGGTCAAGTTATAGTCCGTGTAATGGTGACTGCCTCAAGATGAGACAAAGGTTTTGCTCTCATAAAGATCTCAATCAATGTACAAATGCCAACATTTATGGTATCGAAAGGAACACCATTGTGTGCCCAGACGCAGAATGTTACGGTAGGATTTATCATTTTGAATATGTCTAACTGAAGACCCAAGAATACAATCTTCGTTTGGAGAGATATAGCTCAAAATCCGTGAAGCAACAAATTTCAAATTGTCCTTAAAATGACGTCCGAAAAGCAGAAGTAGAGTTTAGGATATCATACAGACATCTGCGACCACGTTTACCTGTACAAAACTTGAAATTAAAATTGCTCTAATCCTTCAGCTCTCCAAAATATGAAAATAAAATTGCCCTAATCCTTCAGCACTCAAGTTAATTTGAAGAAACAGTATTTATTTCCTGAGAAAATGTTTACCTGTCAAAAACGTGAAATTAAAATTGCTCTAATCCTTCAGCTCTCCAAAATGTGAAATTAAAATTGCCCTAATCCTTCAGCACTAAAGTTAATTTGTAGAAATAGTACCCATTTCCAGTGAATGTTCAAACAACATGCTTGCTTTAATGGCTGGTTGGAAAATTTTTATTTAAAATTCAATTTCGGTTTCAAATTGAGATTTCAACAGTTTTACGGATCAAACTCCCAAGTCAATTTTAGAGCGAGCCGATATTTTTGTTTCCAAAACGTCAACTAGAAATGTGTGGCGTTGCTTTGAGTAAATTTGAAAGCTAACGCTAACAAATAATGGCAATTTGAATTTCCAGTTTTAGACAAGTTAACTTGATCGCAAATGATTGGATCGCTTTGTGCTACAGTCCTGCACACTGAGATAATTTTTGGGTCACCCGGTAGAAACCATCAAGGGTCGAGTCCGGGCCCCGGGAGCACTCTAAAAAATTTGGGTAATGGGGATGTGCGGCCGGAATGGGTGCCTTTTTCCTTCATTTTACCTAAGAATGGGTATGTTTTTTGATAACTTTTACCTGAAAATGGGTGCGTTTTTCAATAAATTCACCTGAGAGTGGGTGTTTTCTAATAAATTTACCTGAGAATGGATTAATTTTTTGAAATTCCACCTTACCGTTGATAATTTAGCATATTTATATTACCTATGGATTTCAAAAAAAACGCAATTACCTATGAATAGGTAAAATAATGTCTGTAAATATCTTATGTATACATACATATGGACAGGGAAGATCTTTATATAGTGCATAGTTTTTACTGTTTTTCATCCATTTCTTTGCGTTTTGTTAGCTCCATTGAGTGGGAACTGGGGAAGGTGGTCTTCTTGGTCAAGCTGTAGCAATACATGTGGGCAAGGAACAAAAACTCGCAATAGAGTGTGTGACAATCCTGCACCAAAGAACAATGGCGTGCCATGCGTTGGAAACTCAACTGAAACCAATGGTTGTATGATCAAAGATTGCAGTTTAGGTAAATGTTTTGATTTGGTAACGGAAAATTTCATTTAATTACATCTAATTATATGCTTTGATCTGATAGTAGTAATAATTATTATATTGATTTTGATTGAGGAGGTGATTTTGATTGGAAATTGCTTTTAAAACGTATTGGCATGCTGATACTTTTCTTTTTTATTTCAAATTTCATGTAACTCTGATCAACTTTAATTAAAGTAAATAGTGCCAAAATGTTGGAAATCAATTTTTTAGAAATTATTTTTTCGAACGCAATATAAATGGAAATGTCAACTTGAGAGAAAGAAGGAATAGAAAAAATGCAAGACACAGTTTCATATAGATTGCTACTCTACCGGGTTTCCAAAAAGGCTAAAATTTTCAAAGAAATTTCAAAGGAAATTTTGTTTTAATAAAAGAAAGCAAAACGAAATTTTGATACTTTGGTAGGCTAAATCAGCGGAATACTACCACCTCTATGGAATCAAGATCTTTTCGATCTTTAAATGCTATCCCTGCCCCTCTAATTTGGGGTGTTGAATGATTTTAAATATATATATCTCTAAATTATTTTAACTTTAAATTGATTTTATCTTATTGAATCGTACGTTTTTATTCTTTAATTTAAGTTTAATTTTGTGGCAAGAAAATACTTACTTACTTATTTAAAGATATTAAAGCCATTAGATTCTGTTTATATTTTGTGTGCAGATTGGGAGCTTATTGCTCTCAGAAAAATAGAGAACAAAGGTTAGTTAATCACTTGTTTTAAATCACCATTGTTCTTGACATTGTTCTATCATTTGACGATTGCAGGTCCATTAGATTGCCTTTTCGACGGCCAAGGGTGGTGCCTTTGGCAAAATGATGCAACAAATCCATCAGATTTTAAATGGGACAGAATTTCAGGCCGAACACCAAGTTCTGACACAGGACCTAACGAGGATCATTCCACGGGTAAAGGTATGTATGTTTTGTAAAATTGTGCCCGATTTACATTTTTGAGTTGCACTGAATCCTTGTAAACTACAGGGCTTTTTATAAGAAACTTTTATAAGAAACTCACTGTGAAACCCACAAAAATTTAAGAAACTTTTACTAGTGAATGAAAAATTGCTAAGAAACATTAGAAATGTTTTGTCAAGGTTACATATTGGTTAATGATTTTAACGGAGTGGACATGATGTTAGAAGATTGATTCAGTGAAGACATTTTATCCTGTATTTTTTTCGTTGAAAAAAGAATGCATAGTAAAAAAACAGTATTTTTTATATACAATTAAAGACTTTTAAGAAACTTTTACTGGTGAAATTTTGTCAAAAATGTTCAAAAATTAAGAAACTTTCACTGATGGGCCTTAGACAAGTTTCTTTTATAAAAAACGTGTATACTAGCCTGACTGCAGATTTTGGAACGAAATGAATTTAAATTGATCCTACTGAAGTTGAAGATGGAGTTGATATAGAACAGTCAAAATCACTCTCACTCTTAGGAGTTTCGATAGATGACCAGCTATCATTCAGTGAACATATCAGTAATGCGTGTAAGAAAGCAAGCCAGAAAGTAGGTGTCTTTGTAAGGCTTCGTAATCTCATACCTCAGCAAGCAAAACTTACACTATATCTAATGTCGATATTGCCAAACTTGACATATTGTGGAATGGTGATTCATTTCTGTAAACAGTCTGATAAACGTAAATTGGAAAGAGTACAAGAAAGGGCCTTGAGAGCTGTATTTCAAGACAAAACAAATTCCTATGAAGAACTTCTGGTGAAAGCCAATCTACACACCCTTAACAATAAGCGTTTGCAAGACATCGCTATTTTGATGTGCAAAGTGAAAAATGACTTTGCACCAAAGTCACTGCAATGCATGTTCGAAAGACAGATAACTCATTACAATTTACGAAACTTAGATTTTAAACTACCAGATTATAAGACAGTCAGATTTGGAAAACAAAGCATCAAATATTTGGGGCCAATGCTATGGTCAAAGCTAATTCAAGGCATTAGAAACAGTCAAAGTGTACAAATATTTAAAAATCAAATCAGAGGAATAAAAGACATTTCAACATTAGTTACTTTTTGCTGTAAAAATTGTAAATTATGTAATTAACTTCTTAAAATAATCTTAGCTAACTTTATATTTTGAATGTAATCTTTTTTTTGTATTTTGCCTTTAGTTAGAGTGTCCTCAATCAGTATCTTGTTGCTAAATATTTTTGACACTGAAATAAAGTTCATAATAATAATAATAATAAAAGTTATAATGAATCATGTTTGTAAAATCCTTTAATTAAAATATTAATAATAAGCTTTTTCAGGTTCCTTTTTTAATAAAACTTTTTTGGATCACTGATTCACGAGGATACACGAGAAAAGTTTAATCTTCCAATTGACATTGTGAAAAAGTCCAACCGAATTCATATTACGATTCTTGTTTTCATTATGTACATAATATTATTTTTATTTACAGTTTTCGAAACTGCAGCTTGAAGTCAAGAGTATTTTCCTTCTAGCTTGCGGCATGTCTTAATGAGAAGGGGTCAATAATTGCAATCAACAGTTGCTAATTTTAGTGGCCTGAGTTATTAAAAATTAATTTAAATCCTAGAAATGTACGAGGGCCCCAAACATTAATTTCCAGGGGCCCATTATTCCCTCGGCGGCCCTGCTTGAAGTATTGTAAATAAACAGGAAATATTATTTTTAGATTGGTACTTGTATGCAGAAACGTCCGCTCCCGTTAAGCCTGGGGACAAATCAAGAATTATTAGTAAAGACTTTCAACCAACTCAGAAATTGTGCATGTCTTTTTGGTATCACATGTATGGGGTTACAATGGGATCTCTCAGAGTTTTCATTCAAGATGGTAATGCATTGTCGAAAATGCTCTGGGAAAAGACAGGGGACCAAGGCAATCAATGGCGGAAAGCAAATGTCACCATCACCAGTGCTGTACCATATAAAGTATGATGGGCATATTATACAGAAGATGTTTTATGCACAAAATTGTTATATTTTTCAACCGGAAATGTCAAGTTCAGAGCCCAGGGGTACATCGTAATACTTAAGGATGAGTAAGTTAGGCCAATAAGGGTGTGTTTTGGGGCTTAACTTTCCCTAGAAATGATTCAAAACATATGCAAAACTTTGTAAATTTTTGTCTTATTTTATCTTTTTTGTTTTTCCTTCAATCAAATAGAAAAGGGACAATTCTATCAGAAAATTGAGTTTTTTTTAGTATTTACAGTAACAGAGTGTGTTATATTTAGAATAAAAAATAACACTCCGTAGAATATACCACTCGCTTGTAAATGCCATGGCTTATAAGTACTAATCGAGAATAAATTACCTTTATTTGCACATAATGATTATGAATAATCGATGTTATATTTATTCATTATTACAATGTATGCATAATTATACAAAATTATTTGTGTTGCAAACCTTTTTATTATTCATGCAGCTTGTTTTTGAAGCAGAAAGGGGATCTCAATATCTCAGTGACATTGGCATTGATGACATCACATTTAAGGACTGCAATCCTTGTGAGCTAATTTAGTTATTGAAAATAGTTACAATTTTAAAAGATTTATTTTGTTCCAGAGCAATAGTTGTAAGCGATTCCTCAACAGTAATTGTAAATGATTCTCCAACAGCCGTTGTAAATTAGTGCCTAGCAATAGTCGCAAACGATTCCTCAACAGTAGGTTCAAACAATTCTGCAAAAATTAGAGTCATAAAATATCTTTTATCAATAGTCGTGAACCATTTTCCAACATCAGTCATACATTTTTCTGCGGCAAAGCTGAGCTCATTGATTATCGACAAATTTTTTGATTTTACTCGGCAATTGACAACCCCTTTCCACAATAGTCTGGGGCCGGCCCTGGTTTATAAACGACTTTTTCATATAATCAGTTGTAAATAATTCTCTAATAGTTGTACACGATTTGTTGAAAACGATATTTTCCAACAATTATAGTAAACTATTGTTTATCAGTAGTCGTAACCGATTTTCCAACATCAGTTGCAAACGATTCTCCAACAATGATGGTTGTTCTGGAATTTGTTTAATGTTTCTCATTTTGTTCTAGCTCAATTAGAGATGAAGTGCGGAATTAAAATGGAAGCGATTGGTTGCTATGTTGAAAAAGACAGTGACCGTGCCTTGCCTGAACTGCTTGACAGTCACAGGGATCCGATAAATGGCCATGTTGGATATACTATTGATTGGGATAACTATCCACTGTCACTCAAAAAGTGAGTTTTTAAACATTTGAGTCATTCCTGTGCATTCGATGGGATTTTAAATGGAATTAAAGGAAATGTGTCCATGTTAGTAGAATATGCAGTACCTATTGTTTAATGTGAAACTAGCCAATCAGCTACGTTTTAATCTGTAACGCCAATCAGGAGCACACATCATATTGAACACATCATATTCTCCAACATTATTTATTTTGACTTTTACTTTCTTTCAGCATGCTTTGTCATTGCGCTCAGCGAACGAAAGATAAAGGTTACAAATATTTTGGCCTATCATATTATGCAGAATGTTGGTCTGGTCCTGGCATAATCAGCTACAACAAGCATGGAAAATCAACTTTCTGTGTTAATGATGCATATGGTGAATGTCCAGCAACCAAAGAATCGTCATGTTCTGGGGACAGCGACAGCACTTTTGTTTACAAACTGTTGTAATCTTTTTTTTGATTTATTGAATTCTTTTTGACGTAATTAATCGCTCTAAATCAAGCTTCGGTGATATCCATTGATTGTACATCATGACCATAATCATATAATAATCATATAAATTGAGTTCTTTTTGAATTACGTAATCGCTTTGAATCATGATCAGTGATATGCATTGATTGTGCATCATGACCATAATCATATAATATTATATAGCCACGCAAGCTTGTCGGTAAGGCAGATCAGAATACTCTTTAATCCATCTTTTCTAACAAAGGCTGCCATTGTGGAAATTTATCGAAATTCTAAGATATTGCATTTTTTATTTTTTATTGGATTCTCCGTAAGTTTAGTCTGAGAACTAATTTTTCTATTTCCACGCGCTTTTTTATCAAAGTTACAACAATACAATGTTTTTAAGTTTATGAAATATTTGACCCCAAAACTTTGGTTACGTCAAAATTTAGACCTAAAAACATTTTCACGGTAAAAGCTCTTACAAATTAAAAATCTTTGTATTGCTGTAACTTTTATAGAAAAGTATGTAGAAATGCAAAAATTTAATTAAAAAATCAGAAATGTAATATCTCAAAAAAATATCTGAGCAGGAAAAGGTGGACTGTTTTAATACAAACTGAGAATGAAGTAAAGATATAGACAAGGGGCAAATGTAATGTACAAATAAGTCATAACTCAATTAAATAAAACACAACGAAGCTAAACATAGTTTTCATTTAATTTTAAAATTGCAAGAAAATTATTTCCATATTCTTAATTTCGTATAAAGCAACATAGAACCCGGTGGAGGTATACGCCATATCGTACAGGTGCGGGTATGTTCCGCCGATAGGGACGGACGGGTTTAAAAACTGTAAATTCTCTAAACATGCCTACGATTTTTATCAAAAATGCTTTAATGTTGGGTTAGACATGAAACCCGCAAGATTAAGGCTATTGGGTATCACAGATAACAGGCTCTCCAAATATTCCAACCAAATATTTTTTTAAAAAATCCAAATAAAAAAATGAGAAAGAGGGAGAATGTATGAAAACGCTTCTGTGATAACTAAAACTAGGTAGATGCTTTTAATTGGATAAAACAAAATTTTGCGTAATTGCCTGAGGAAATCATACAATATTCTATACAATATTCTATGGCACTCCGAGGTTCTAAGGTATATGGTATGTAGTTTCCAATAGCCTCCTTTCTCTCTCTTTCCCGTTTTTTTTTTTTATATTTAGTTGGAATATTTGGAGAGCCTGATATCAGGCTAACATTACACGTAAATTTCAACAATAAATATGGATAGAACGAAAAGCTAGGACATAGATATAAATATTATCTTAATTGGGTCCAAAAGCTGGTTAAGATGGCTAAGGCTCTACTAGTGAAAGTTTCTTAATTTTGGAACATTTTTGAACAACTTTCACTTGTAAAAGTTTCTTAATTGTATATAAAAACTCCGTTCTTTTACTATGCATTTTTTACCAAATATCAATTTCAACAGAAACATTACAAAAACTGGGTATAAAAAGTCTTCACTGAATGAATCATCTAACACCATGTCCACTCCGTTAAAATCATTAAGCATTGTGTAATCTGCAATAAAAGTTTTATAAATTTCTTAGCAACTTTTTATTCACTAGTAAAAGTTTCTTAAATTTTCGTGGGTTTCACCAGTGAGTTTCTAATAAAACGTTTCTTATAAAAAAGCTTGTAGGTCAAGGGCGGATCCAGACCACTTTAACAGGTTTACTCAGGTTTACATCAATCTATCAGATTAAAAAATATTATGACATAAAAAATGGTAGAAATCAAGAATGTTTATTTTCACACATAAAATCACGATCATGTCTCTGATATATGATCCCGCGTTCTTGTGTTAAGGGTCTTATTGTTCTCAATCTTTCAGTCCTCGGTCTGGAAAATTTAGAAAATAAAAGGTGGAATGTGAAAGACACGCTCAACCAAAGCTGAATAAAGTTCTTCCCCCTTGAAGATTAACTTACCATTGAAGGTCCCAACGAAGAACGGAAATGAATGTTCATACTTACCTGACAAGGAAAAAAGGATGATCAGTAAGGTCCTTTTCCCAGGGTGAGGCCTTTCCATTGCAGTTTGGATTGGCTGACCCCTGCGATTACCCCCCCCCCCCCTACAACCAAACCAAGTAAAGTCTGCCCTGCACGCTTGCTAATGTGTTGGGAGATGTCATGATGTCTCAAGACTTTCTTAGGCAAAACTTGAACAGAACACCAACAAAAAGTTCCTGTTGAAATTTTATTTTTGGTTATTTCATAAATAGTCGACATTTAAAAATTTAAAAATTTAATTCTATAGGTTTATGAAATCTCAGAGGCATACTCCTGTCAATGACTACAGTATGTGTTTGGGTATTCATGTCTTAGATAAAAATTCAAGATTATGAAATTTAATTATGTTGATTGTTAACTTTGAGAAAAAATTTTAAAAATTTTTTGAATCAGCTGCAGCCGTCACTGACAAACACCACTAATGCTAATAGCCACAATTAAATCATAGGAATATATCACGGCCTAATTGTTTGTTTGTTGTTGATAATTGATTACCTTATCAAGCAAGCAAATAAACAAAAACAAATAAACAAAAGCAATAAAGACAACCTCCTCTTGGCCTCCGTATTCATCATGACATATTTTGATAAAAACATTCTGGTGAATTTTAATCTTTTAGCCAACAACAAAGTTGTTACCCTGGGTGCCAGGGTACAAAGTTGCGTGCCTTTTAACGTTTTGTGGAAGAATCTTATTCGTGTTTATTCGTGCTAATTAAACCCCAGACAGGCTACAATGCTTGATTTCAATCGCTGCGACGTGACGTTCGTGTCAGTTTTTTTTTTCAAGGCTAAATATTAGCATTGTGACGTGAGGGTGACTAAAACTTCTATACAACTCCATATACGGCCCCTTGCATTTCTTGCTCCGGCGAATTCCAAGGTGGAAAACAGTGTCGAAATTTCGTCCTCAAACTGTTTCAACACTTCTCGGCAAAAGACTTCTTTCCTTGGGGTTTCCTTGCCTGGAAACTGGAGAAAACTGGCCTGGAAGCATACTACCGCACCGGATCACCTAGGCTGTTGCAATCCCGTATTAATATAAAGATGGGACGAGAATGAATGAATGAATGAATGAGTGAATGAGTGAATGAATGAATGAATGAATGAATGAATAAATGAATGAGTGAATGAATGAATGAATGAATGAATGAATGAATGAATGAATCAATGAATGAATGAATGAATGAATGAATTAATTAATGAATGAATGAATCAATGAATGAATGAATTAATGAATGAATGAATGGTGATGCATATAGCATATAGATATCTGGTAATGCATATAGCAGAATTCCTAAAGGTGGAGCTCTCATAGTAGATAAACTAACAAGAAGAGAGCCCCCCCTGACATAAACCCATTAATTTCAAGTTAAGGTTAACTAAGTATTTAAATATTGAAGTATTTAAAAAGAACGGTCCAGCACGAGTTTAACTGACATCTGTCTGATTTTTTTTTTGGTGTTTTAGATACCTTTACGTGAAAACGTCTGTTCTGAGATACGTTTCAACAAGATTGATGACCAAACACATTAAATTTCCCAGTAGTGTTTACACAAAACCTACCACGACATCATGACATTCATCGCCCGAAAAAATTTCATCTCGGGATGAGTCTCTCTCTCTAAGTCTAAAAGTCTAAAACCACCTCTAAAGACTAGGCCTTCATTTTATGGGGCAAAGCAATATGAGATGGACCTTTTCGGTCTTAATGTTATTCCTATACTCAACTGGGAGTGGTTATTCTTACTTCTTTCTCTCCCAAAGGACCCAATGGGCATCGCAGTATTAAACGATTTTTGTACGTATGGGAAATAATACACAAGAGGGTAGAGAGACAAAAAACAAGAGCAGTAAATACAAATTTTCTCAAACAAGGCAAATAATTTATGAAAACTTGTCTATTTGTTTTTGCAATCAATAAACTAACAAATCCTATAAAATCCTTACAACAAATTCTAAACAAGATGAAATTATTTTGCCGCTATCAGTTTAGATTCTTTCATAGACAAAACACAAACGTTCCCATGTTTTGTTTTCATGAAGTAAAATATATTTTTTTGATCTAAATTAAACTCTGAAAATTGAACAGTGTTAAATTTTTACACCTTATCTACTATCTACACACATTGGGCTTAGACAGTTTGATGCAACAGTGATACGCCAGGGAAGAGCCCAGGGGGCAGTACCATCTAACTCGGGTAGGGGGCGTGTCCGAGGAAATTTTGAGCTGACACAAAAATGTAATGGACTAATGAAAACCGAAGCCCACAAATATAATAGTATGGCGCAAGTTGTGATGTAATTTTGCTGCTTATAACATCTTTTACCCTGGGTACCAGAGTTTAAAAATTAATTTTTTTTAACTAATAAATTTTAGACTCTTTAAACAACTTCATTATTAACATTTCTATGCTGGTTCTTAATGTTTTACCCAAAAATATAAGATTTCAAATTACAGAGCCAAAGTTACATTTTTTGATGAAAAACTTTTCAGACCCAAAAATATATCATAGAATCGAAATTCCAGACAAAAAAATATATGACACGCCCCCTACCCAAGTCAAGTGGTACTGTCCCTCTGGAGGAAAGAGGGTTAACTTTATTTCAAACCAAACTTAGTTTCTGGAAAAAACTGAATATTGTGTTTCCATAACACATACTGTATCATGTATGATGTATGTATAAGAGCTTCTTGAGGCTAAATTGTTGTGGTAAAATATTTGTTATCTCGTTCACGTTTGATTGAAATGAAAAGAAAATTGTTATTTTAATATTTGCATTGATAATGATAATATTACATAAACTTCGAAACAGCACCGACAATATGGCAAGAAAAGATAATGTTTTTTGCAACAAAAGCCTGAATGTTTCATGTATACTATCAGTATAACCGATCTTATGCTGAGAACCGTTGGTATGTTAATGTTATATCCGTATACGTTATAAAGTAGATTTGCTCCAAGTCTACTTGTTTCTTAATCCGAGAATAGAACCAAGATTGAACGAAGATTTCTCCTCTTCATTTTCTTCTTCCGAATTTCCTCCGTCTGTTGATGGATTAAAAAGACATTCTCATTTCTCAATTTGTATTAAAAGAAATAGACTTTGTGTAGTTACAACGGGGCTATAGTACCGTAGAAGGATTCAAAATTTCTTTAAAGGCAAATTGAAATACAAAAACGCTTTTATGTGTGAATGATATTTGTTCCAAGGGTGATCTTAAATGTTCCAGTTCTATTGTGCGTTTTTACTTCTAATTAATTGAGGTGTGGTATTTCACGCCCTGGCTGTTAATGTAAAGAACGAGTACTTATATCGGTATCGGTATCGGTATCGGTATCGGTATCGGTATCGGTATCGGTATCGGTATCGGTATCGGTATCGGTATCG
>JAYJMH010048049.1:0-14024 GCA_036873815.1 Phacellophora camtschatica
CTATACAGTTTCGCGTGAAACGATTGTATCTAAAACGTTCACAAACTCTTTAAACTATTTCTCTTCCTCCAAAACGTTGCCTTAATTGCCATCAACTCTGGTGTGCTGTTCCTTTAAAAACAAACTCTTTCTATGACAGAGTCCTATACAGTTTCGCGTGAAACGATTGTATCTAAAACGTTCACAAACTCTTTAAACTATTTCTCTTCCTCCAAAACGTGGCATTAATTTCGATCAACTCTTAAGTCTTGCTCTTCAACATCGATTGTGATGCACTTAACAGCAGCTAGTTCCCTTATGCCAAACAATTGCCCTTGAATATTTCAAAAATCGATGATATATTTTGTCATTAATGCGGATAACCTCTTTGATTAAAAAAAACACAGCAAAACTGCAAAATTGCATTAAAATATTCAACCAAAATCAAATTTTAATTCATTTGGAAAATCCACGGAGTTAAAGTTTTAAACTCATACAGCTTTGCTTCCCAAAGCTGAACGATAATGTGTTCGATTAGTTAGCACTAAACAGTTTCGTAACTTGTCGTAATCAGGTTGTCGATACTTCGCCAAGTTCCTCGACAAGTCGTGGATGACGTCTGTTAATTTAACTTCCCTTCGAAGATTGCAACTGAAGCTTTGGCCAAATTTACTTGCATATTACGGACTGCATTTGCAAAACAGGTTCGTAAATTTTCGTAACCTTTATTGTGTCGTTGTTTCGCCAAGTTTTATCGCCAAGTCGAAGTTTTATCAACAAATCAAAAATGTGTTGTGTATTACAGTAACTTCAGTTCGAACATACAGCTCAGTATTCTATCAAATTCAAATACAAAGACTATATTTGCGAAACACGTTCGCAACTTGTGGTAACAATGTGATCGTTGTTTCGCCAAGTCGTAGTTTTATCGCCAAGTCTAAGTTTGTGTAGTACTGTAACTTCCTATCCAAGAAGACTGCAGCACAAAATGAGTTTAAATTTTTCATTCAATGATAATTCATAAAACGAAAAATCTCACAAAATTCTCCAAAACAAAATTGAAACAGTTTTTCATCCAAATAACCAAAACAAATATATCATATATTCTAAACAAATTTGATCAAACTTCATCCAAAAACAAACACAATGAAAGCTAAATGAGCAACAATTCTTTCCAAAGATTGTTACTGTAATCTTTCCTTGTTCCTAAACCGTAATCAAACTCTAAATCCTTTCCAAACAAACCCAATGAATTGAGGAAGAAAACTAAAGATCAGTTGAATGAGCAATGAATTCTGTCGATAGATTATTACTGTAATCTTTCCTTGTTCCTAACCCTATTCAAACTCTAAATCCTTTCCAAACAAACCCAATGAATTGAGCGAGAAAACTAAAGATCGGCAAAATGAGCAATAATCCTTCAGATAGATTGTTACTGTAATCTTTCCTTGTTTCTAAACCATACTCAAATTCTAAATCCTTTCCAAACAAACCCAATGAATTGAGTAAGAAAACTAAAGATCGGTTGCATGAGCAATAATACTTTCCAAAGATTGTTACTGTAATCTTTCCTTGTTCCTAAACCATATTCAGTTCTAAATCCTTTCCAAACAAACCCAATGAATTGAGCAAGAAAACTAAAGATCGGCTGAATGAGCAATAATCCTTTTGAAAGGATTGTTACACTGTAATCTTTGGTTCTTTCCAAACCACATCAAAACTCTAAATCATTTCCAAACAACGTCTATTTCTTAAAAAAATGAAGATGTCATGATCATTCATATCATCTGATATTCGTACGACACACGATATATTGAACTTCGTACTAAGCAAGCACACATTGCCTTCCTTTTTCCTTCTTCCTTCAAGCTCAGATTACCGAATATATATAAACACGCAACACATGATTTTACTCATAATTTTTCGTGGCTTAGATATAGGAATAAGTTTCTCAAAACAGACTTGGATATCACACATCATCAATTGATTAAAAAAAATGTAAATAAATCGTTCATATCTTATGATATTCGCAGACACATGACCTTCGTACTAAGCAAGCAAACATGTGCCTTCCCTTTTCCTTCTTCCTCCAAGCTCAGATTACCGAAAATATATAAACACACAACACATGATTTCACTCATAATTTTGTGTGGCTTAGATATAGGAATAAGTTTCTCAAAACAGACTTGGATATCACACATCATCAAATGATTAAAAAAATGTAAATAAATCATGCATATCGAATGATATTTGAAGACAAATGACCTTCGTGCTAAACAAGCACATATGTGCCTTCCCTTTTCCTTTAGTCTCAGATTACCAAGTATATACACACAAAACCCGTATGATTTCATTTATAATTTTGCGTGGCTTAGGAATAGGAATAAGTGTCTCTAAACAGACTTGGATATCTCATGTCATCAAATGTTCCAAACAAATGTAAATAAATAATTCATATCGTATGATATTTGAAGGCACATGACCTTCGTACTAAGCAAGCACACATGTGCCTTCCCTTTTCCTTCCTCCTCCAAGCACAGATAACTGAATTTTAATTGTAATGAAAAAAACGTGTACGTGTGCGCGTACGTGTGCGAGTACGAGTAAAAAAAGTGCAAAAAAGAAAACGTCCAAACTAGGTTAAAAATATGAAATCTTGGTTCTTTAGCAATCTTCACAATCAAAAATCTGTAGCAACGAGAAATGCAACTTTCTCAAACAATTGAACAAATAAATTGGTCTGTACCCCCTGAAAACTACAACCATATACTACACCATCACAGTACATTAAATAAGAAAACCGGGGGGTGTTTATCATGCAATAACTCGTCCAAATACACCTTGCATAACACAAACTCAGATACAAAAGCAAACTAATTATTAGGCCTAGTGCCATTCTATTTCTAATGAAAGCAAACATGAGCTATGAAATGGCGTTTGCACAAGATTTATCACATTTATTTTTGTTTAAACAATTGATTAAATAAGCTGAGAAAGCTTTCAAGATTTATTCTGTTGGAAAATCTCCGCTTGCAGTAAGACTTGCTCCAGGTCTTTTCTGAGAAAATGCTGCGGGGGAGGGAAATGGAAAGGATGCTGCGGGGCAGGGAAGGTATTTCTTTTATGAGAAAAGTCTATTTCTTTTATGAGAAAAGTCTATTTCTTTTATGAGAAAAGTCTATTTCTTTTATGAGAAAATGCTGCGGGGGAGGGAAGGAGAAAGGATGCTGCGGTGTTTCCCTCTCCTCCCCCGCAGCATTTTCTCATAAAAGAAATAGACTTGGAGCAAGTCTAGGCTGTAGCTAGCCTGAATGCAGCCTCTATTCCATTACATATTTTATTAGTTCTGGCTATAATATTCGTTTGAAGCTTTGCTGTTGCTTTTTCCCCTCCTTCGCAGTTCCTTTCATCTCTTACCGTACCAGGCTAGACTGTACGCTGGCTGCCATCACTTGAATTTCCTTTCCCTTCCTTCGCAGTTCCTTTCATCTCTTACCGTACAGTAGAGGCTACACGCAGGCTAGACTGTACGCAGGCTAGACTGTACGCAGGCTAGACTGTACGCAGGCTGCCATCATTTGAATTTCCTTTCCCTCCTTCGCAGTTCCTTTCCTTTCTTACCGTACAGTAGAGGCTGCACGCAGGCTAGACTGTACGCAGGCTGCCATCATTTGAATTTCCTTTCCCCTCCTTCGCAGTTCCTTCCTTTCTTACCGTACAGTAGAGGCTACACGCAGGCTAGACTGTACGCAGGCTGCCATCATTCGAATTTCCTTTCCCCTCCTTCGCAGTTCCTTTCCTCTCTTACCATACAGTAGAGGCTGCACGCAGGCTAGACTGTACGCAGGCTGCCATCATTTGTACCAAGGCTACAAATCTCAAATTATGTTTAAAATGATGTGCGAAAGGGAAAAATTAGAGTTACAGGCTTGATGAAATACGAAATTCGAGGGTGGGGTATTAGTTTAGTTACGTTGTAAACAAACTGTAAAGAAATGAAAAAAAATTTAAGGGGACGCTAATTCGAGGGTTTACGGTGGGATGGAAAGACCAAATAAGAGAAGAAACACTCCTACTTATATTACAACTTTTTCTTCTTCTTTCGCCATAAAACATGTAAGGGGACCATTATGGAATCAAGATCTTTCGATCTTTTAATGCTACCACTGCCATTTTAGTTTAGGGGTACGTGGTTTTATAATAAATTTAGATGTAATTTCAACTATTGTAATTGAATTATTCATGTCCGTAATATTTTATCCTTTTTAGTTTTTGTTTTTAATAAAATATATTGTAAACGTTTAATTCAGTGGCACAAAGATACATATATAAATATATATATATATATACATATAGACACAAAACTGGCGTGGTTAGTTAAATAAATTCAGAGAGAGCAAGGACCCAAAGAGGGTTACGCAGTTAAGAAGAGAATCCCAGGGAGGCAGTACCATCTAACTTGGGTAGAGGGGTACATCTTAAAAAGACTTGAGCTGACCCGACATATAATAGCATGGTACATTAGCATCTTTTTCTTAACAATGCTATGTTATTTCTTAACATTTTACCCAAAAATATAGAATTTCAAAACATTAGAGCCAAATCATATATTTGTTAATGGTAAATTTTTCAAGCTCCTAAATATATTATCGAATCGAAATCCCAGACCTAAAAATATGGGAAACGCCCCTACCCCCAGTTAGATGGTACAGCTCCCCCCATATGGGTCAAAGATTTAACACGATTTCGCTTCAAACCAAAACCTCTCTATCTTATCCCAGCTTAGCTTATTTAATCCTAAACCTCGTGTTTAAAACCTCTGCAATCAAGACATAATTGACTCCATCAAATTTTGCCTCGTACGAATAATCTTGTCTTTAATTATGAATGCATTATGCCTTAAAAAATGATCTTTCTTCTGCATTTTGTGGTTCATTTTAGGAACACCCCGTCGAGTTTTGTTAAATAAAACATCTGCTGAGAACAATCTTTCTGCCTGGATTTCAGAGCGCAAATTTATAGACTGGTTTCTATATGCTGTAGTAATGTAGTAATGAGTTTGGTACATGTGCTACGGTAAGAGTCTGGCACTGAGATTTTATAAACCCACCCCCATCTTTAATGTCCAAATTTTCGTGTATACCCAACATTAATAGTGTGTTTCATTCCAAATCACATCTTTCCTCCTGGGGAAGTACATGTGCCACGTTGATAGTCTGGCATTGAGATTTTATAAACCCACCCCCATCTTTTATGTCCAAATTTTCGTGTATACCCAACATTAATAGTGTGTTTCATTCCAAATCACATCTCTATTCCAGGAGTGAGTGAGTTATGGTATTTAACGTGCCTAGCCCGCGAAAGTCTCGAGATGACTTGTTTCCAGCAGGGGACACGGGATATACATAACATTTCAGCTTTAGGCACATACACAAGGTATGGGTTTCTGCGCTTGGCGCAGGGGCATCAGGGCGACCCCGGTCCTTCCTCTCGATGTGACCACACCTCGTGATTCTTTTTGCCTTTGCCTGGAATTACAGAGAGTTAGCAGCTCTCCTCACACTTTCGCAGCAAGTATGACCTTGGGATTCGAACCCACGATCTTGAGGTTATGAGTCCGGCACCTCAACCACTAGGCATGCTTGTTCTATAAGCGTTCTATGCTTGTTCTTTAAAGGAGAGGGGGAGTACATGTGCCACAGTCAGATAGTTTGCCTAAAACTGATGTTGGGTTACCAAAGAAAAACTCCCATAATGGACAAAGGTGTTTTTTCTACAGAGGTGCCAGACTTCGGAATGGCCTCTCAGCTGATTCCAAAACAGTTTTCTATCTAAACCTTTTCAAACACAGTATATAGGTTTGATGTTACAAATACGGTTTTGATTCATAATGTATTGTAAGTAACGTAGTTTAGTTTATATATTTTTATGAACTGGTAAGGAACTTCGAGCATCATTTACAAAACAAATTAAGGAACTCCAGCCTCAGCCTCTTAGACTTTCCCAAAGTCTATTTCTTTTAATAAAAATTGAGAACTGAGAATGTCTTTTTCATCCAACAACAACAGAGGAAATTCGGAAGAAAAAAATTAGTAGGAAAAAATATAAAAACATTTTCTTCCCCTCCTCCTCAGTTTCTTTCGTTCATCTCAAGTTCCTTCAGGTTCTTTTCTCGCTCGTTTATCTCAAGTTCTTTTTCTCGGACTAAGAAAGAAAATAGACTTGGGGCAAGTCTACAGTCTCCCGATAAGGGAACTTATAATAAAAAAAACCTATGCGTGTGCGCGTACCTGTGCGTGTACGTGTACGAGAGGTATCTCCCTTGAGAAATGCAAACAGAATTTACCTTGGCCTAACGCAACGGCTGTGGATGTGGCGAAAATCTTTTGCAAACAGTACTCTCTTGATATGGGACCTGACGTTTCTCGATCGTGGCTACTTCTGGCCTTCGCATTGCGACTTGCAGCTTTCATTTTAATAATTGCATTAAACATGCCGGTAAAGCGCCGTTCTGTGTTAATTTGAATCAACTTTCTGTTGTTGGAAGTCCGAATTTCAACAACGACGCTTGGAGTCTTTATAAATAGTTTGAATCAGCAACACAAGGGAAAATAAACCTGCACCACTACACAATACCTCTGACATGTTGACGATGAGCTTGACACATTTCCAAAATATTGGCCACGCAGCTCTTGGTTAGCGTCTTAACTCTTTCACACCCCCGGATTACAACTAACCGGATTGCACCCAACTAGCATTCAAATCCTTTAAAAGATTTGTCTGTATTTACCTCCTGAAAATATCATGTTTTACCATGTTTAGGAATGGATCATGAAGTCTTTCCCGAGGGTAAAACTGAACAGATTAACTGACGTCTAAACATATTAAATTACCATAAAGCTCTGTCGGCATTGACCTCCTCCTGAAAATATGATGCTACGCAATTTTCAATTAATTCACCTCTTGAATTGTATCATACTAAAAAGTCACATTTAGATTAATGATACATATGATAAAAATGCCAAAAAGAATTTACCTCCTGAAAATATATGATGTTTTGCAATTTTTAGCACTGAATCATACATCATTTCCCGGGGGTAAGTGTGTCAACGAATTCATTAATGATTTACTGGAACTTGCATTACGTGAACACTTCAACAAGCCAAAAGTTTTCAAGGTAAATATCCGCTTAGAAGAAACACCAATCACATCACTCATTTCTGTTAATCTTCTCAACGAACATTTGCATTCTTTAAGCCAACAAAATCCGCGAGAGATAAAAGACAAAACAAACGTTAATGCAAATGGGTCAACAAACAGGAAATCTAAAGATTTGCGGAACGCGGTCGACATCAGTCGCGGAATACGGATAAAGATAGCTTACGACGGTATTTACCGTTTCCACGTATCATCGCCACGAAAAGTGGAATTTCTCGCGAGAGTTGTCCAGAATGCGAGAAACTGACACGGAATGTGGACTTCCAGATAGTTTCCGGAACGGCCGAATTTAACGTTGCCACGTATCGTTGCCACGAAAAGCGGAATTTCTCGCGAGAGTTGTCCAGAATGCGAGAAACTGACACGGAATATGGACTTCCAGATAGTTTCCGGAACGACCGAATTTAACGTTGCCACGTATCTTTGCCACGAAAAGCGGAATCTCTCGCGAGAGTTGTCCAGAATGCGAGAAACTGACACGGAATGTGGACTTCCAGATAGTTTCCGGAACGACCGAATTTAACTTTGCCACGTATCGTTGCCACGAAAAGCGGAATTTCTCGCGAGAGTTGCCCAGAATGCGAGAAACTGACACGGAATGTGGACTTCCAGATAGTTTCCGGAACGACAGAATTTAACATTGCCACGTATCGTTGCCACAAAAAGCAGAATTTCTCGCGAGAGTTGTCCAGAATGCGAGAAACTGACACGGAATGTGGACTTCCAGATATTTTCCGGAACGACAGAATTTACCGTTGCCACGAAAAGCGGAATTTCTCGCGAGAGTTGTCCAGAATGCGAGAAACTGACACGGAGTGTGGACTGCCAGTTAGTTTCCTCACGAAAGAAAGAACTCATAGGAATTTCTCCAAAGATTGTCCAGAAAAAGAAAAACGGACCCAGAATATGGACTTCCAGATAGCTTCCTCGTGAATAAGAAGGACCGAATGGACTATTGGGGATGAAATTCGGGCACTTTCTAAGTAAGGGCCCAGGCCCAGAAAGCATGATGGAGGTCCATAATCAGGGGGGGGGAGGGTGTGAGGGAACTTATTAGTCTCCGAACAATAGAGAACAAAGGTTTAATTAATCAATTGTTTTAAAACATCAATGCTCTTGAGATTGTTGGGGGCCACAATACCTAGCGCAACCCCCCTTCCCCACTTCCACCAGTACCGATAATGCACGATGCCGAAAAGTCCAAGCCAAGAGTCCAAACCAAAATTTATCGTTGCCTTGACGAGAAATTGAGCTTCTCACAAATTTGTCCGGAATGAAGAATTTGAGAATAATCAAAAGTTATATTCTTGTGGATCTTTTCAAAGATGGTCCGACGTTTACACTCACGAGCAACAACTTAACAACAAGCAAATACGAGAAGAATAAAAGCAAAGACAACTTTACCAAAGATGTTTGATTTTCTAAATGTTGTTTGCGCCTATTGTGAGTTGATAAACATATATGTTTGAAGAAGAAAAATTTAAAGCATTTTCTGTTTATTTAATAAAATTTTGACTACAATCAAAATGCCAATTTATCAACTGAAAAGGTATTGGCGTGTGTTTGCAAATGTGCAAAGCAAATAAGCCCAAATAACAATCTGACCTTTCGATGCGAAGCAAGTACAAGCATGTGACAATATTCCGTACGCAAGACGTCAGCACAGGGCATAAAGGCTAAAAGTTTTCTCTTGTTGGTCTGGTACATACATTATTGCAATGGCCGTCTCATATACCGTTAATCCTCGATTAAGCCCTTCCTCGAATAAACCACCACCCCAAAATTTTTTTTGCAAAAAATGCCTCCGCCCTTGAATAAGCCCCCATGTGGGGTTACTCGATTTTAGCAGAAAAGTCTCTGTTTCTTCTCAACTATCAAAGTTATCACTCAATTCATTGTTCAATTGCACAAAATATGACTGTTTTTACTATTTTAAAATTCTTGTCAAATTTCATCTCAAAATTCTTATATCTGTCCCTTTTTTCGAATAATTTTTCAACGAGTGTTGTTTTTACAACATACTTATTGGACTTAGATATCGCCTCGAAAACGATATATCATACTGACAATTTTTGGATGTATACTACAACTTTAGGGTGGGGGCTTATTCGAGGGGGGCTTATTCTGTAGTACCCCCACCTGAATAAGCCCCCACCCTAAAATATTTTTTACGAAATATATCTCAGGCACTATGCAATTGTGCTTGAACACCAAAACACTTCACACAAACACTAATAAACTGTTCAAAATAAAAAATGGATGACATAGGAAGGATATTTGCGGGATTTATCAGGCACAGTGAAATATCTCAGGCACTATGCAGTTGTGTTTGAACACCAAAACACTTCACACACAAACACTAATAACCGTTCAAAACGAAAAAGGAATGCTCTAGAAAGGTTCACAAATAGTAAGTTCTAATTTTATTGAGTGTTTGTGTGGTGTTTTGGTTGTTCAAAGCTTCAAGTGCCTTAGATATCCCACTGCTTGATAAATCCCACAGAGAATATAATTTAGACTATACAAGAAAACGGCAATCAAACAAGCGAAAATTCAACTTGAGCAAAAAGCCAAGGTATTCTTTTAGCATTAGTATAAGATAAATTACAAGCTTAAGTTTTTAAAAGGAAACTCACCGTTTTCATCAGTCTCCGAATTCACAGTGGAAGCGACGCTTGCCACGGGCCTAGATTTCGATGACCGCTCTGATTCAGACCTTTCATGGCCGTGCCCCAGGCTTTTTGCTGCTGACGAATTCTTCTTTGCCATTGTCGTAACTAGCAACAATTGATTCTGTTATTTGAAGATATTTTCAGTGTGTTATCTTTAGTGTTTTAATGCTTGAGCAAGGTAAAAACTTTAATTTCTCGTCGCTGCGAGTTGCTCATTTTTCCACCATTTTGAAATTATGTTGCTGTTCATTGCTTGTTCCCATGGGGATACGCTGAAAACGAGGCTGACCTTTGAAAGATCAGAGAAAGCCGCCCAAACAAGCAATGTTCAGAAGAGAAAGAACTTAGGATAGAAGGATTAAAAACGATTGACGGGAAGAAGTTTCGTAATTAAAACAGGGACTGCAGAGCCATATAAAATGGATTGGCTAAAACTCATCCACTTTACAGGATAATGCTTTTTTTTCTATTGTCCTTACATAATTTTCGATTCAAAGCTTTCAGCCACCCACTTTTGAAACGCCCCGTCGTCCTTGTAAAATGCATAGAAAGTTAATAAAATTCAAATCCCACGATGATGAATAATCAATTCTCTTTCTCCCATGATTAATTTTTTCCCGTGAAGCGGAAAATAATAGCTATATTCTTAAAAACGTGACATTCAGCATTTTTATCTCCGTGACTCATGATCCTGATCAACCCGCCTATACGGAGGAGCATTCTTCCTCGCAATTTTCCTCCGCAAAGGACTTGCACGTTTTTGACGTTTTACTGATACTGATAAAAAAGGTAGGCTTGAAGCAAGCCTAGTGCATGACTAATAATAATAATTAAAATACCACATCTCCATTTCGGAGCAGTTACTCAACCTAAAATGCAATAGAGGCTACATTTTTTCATAATATGAATGATTCAACGATTTTTCGTAATTCGTGAAGTTCTTTGGGGTTGCTTTTCAGCAAATTATTCTTTTCTGGCATGTTTTCTGACAATCTAGGGCATTTCTATTTTTGTTTCATGTATTCATCGCGTACTCCACACTTCATGCACTTCACAAATGTTGTCTAAGTTCCACTCGTCTTTCAACACTGACCTTTTTCCTTCACTTTACCTAAGAATGGGTATGTTTTTTGAGGTTTTCAATAAATTTTAACTGAGAATAAGTTTGCTTCTAATATATTTACCTGATAATGAATTCAATTTTTGAAATTCCACCTTACTGTTCATAAATTAGCCTTATCATTATTACCCATGGATTGGTTTTCAAAAAAAACTCAGTCACCTATGAATGAGTTTAAAAAAAATTGAATGTCCACACACCCCTACAAAATAAAGTCAAGTGCCCCCCTCCCCCCCCCCCTCCGGACTAGCCTTAAATCCAACAACGCCAATAAATACACACTTAATAAATCATTAAATTTTATATTTTAGCACTGGCACTTCATATTATCCTGTAAAACTTATAGAACGACAAGAAAAACTTTCCTTGGTACCGTTAGAACATTATACGCAAAATTTCAAGACATACCGTGCATAGAGCAAAAAATGGCAGCTCAGAAACCAATACAATATAAACAATATTTTAGTTAACACATTTTCGTGGTACTGTATATGAAATTGTTGACTTGCCTAAGTCTCATTTGTGTGTATTATTTGTGTATTATTTGTAAAGTATTAGACAAATTGGAATCAATTTCAAAGCCTAACAGGGAAAAAATATGCAGCTCATAGAAAATGATCATATCACCAAGACAACTAAGCACAAAGGCTACGAAAAATCAAGGCCATCTAAAAATAACTTGGTGCATAAAATTTTTGACTTGGTGCACGACTTTTACAATTTCATTTGACTTGCCAAAGTCTCAGTTTTGTTTGTGTTGTCAAAAAAAATAATAAAAAAAACCGCCAGCGCAGCGGCTGCGGCTTATTTGTGGCTTACTTGCGGCTTACTTGCATTTTTTATTTGGACGTTTTTTTTTGGTTTTTTTTTGGACAACACAAAACTGAGACTTTGGCAAGTCAAATGAAATTGTAAAAGTCGTGCACCAAGTCAAAAATTTGAAGTTATTTTTAGATGGCCTTGATTTTTCGTAGCCTTTGTGCTTAGTTGTCTTGGTGAAATGATCATTTTCTATGAGCTGCATATTTTTTCCCTGTTAGGCTTTGAAATTGATTCCAATTTGTCTAATACTTTCTTTTGATTTTTACAATTATGAAATGAAAAGCAAGTAAAAAGGCATCACCAAGACAACGTGGGAGAGGTATGTGTAAGTACATACCAGGGGGTAACTCGGAGATGTTTTTCATACGGGGGGGAGGTCAGTCTAAGAAATCTTTCAGTCAGACTTACTCCAAGTCTATTTCGTTTCGTTAATCAGTAAAAACGTTCTAGAAAGAACAAGACGGAAAAGTTTGAACAAAAGGCTGAGAGCAAATAATTTTTGGGCGCAATCCCCCGGGTTTGAAACATGACGCAACGGGGGGGAGGCGGAAGAAAGCTTTGTGCTTCTGTTCGGAAAGAAGGCGTTTTCAGCTTCTGAAAGCAAGTGGAAGGACACATACATCACACAACACAAACAAGGAAAAAGTTACCGGCCTTGCCTTAGCCTCTGATAATTCAGTGCGACTGGCTCGCTTTCTGGCAAGGATAAACCGGAGAAACACTGGAAAAGGTAAATCAAGGGTTTAATGTTTGAAATATTTACTAAAACTAACGTGTAGTATCAAAGAAATTTAATTCATACAAAAAACAAATAAAAGACAAATATTAAATACAGTTATAGTATTGAATTGAATTTGTTGATTCAAAATCACAAATATTGATATACTCTGTGATAGCATTTAATGACCAAATATTTTCTTCGATACTATATTATTGGTTTTTTCTACTGATCCTATTATTAAGTTCAATGACATGATGGCTTAAATGAAAGGTCGTGAAGAGCTCTATCCCATGGGTGCACTATTTGTTGCCTATTTTGATGTTCAATTTTTTTAGGCACGTACCTACTATCTATTTTTCGATTTATTATAAAATAAGAACCAGAATGGAAATTTTCCAAAACGTGCGGGCAAGTGAACAATAGATTTGTGACGTAAACCTTTGTTTATTTCATTTTGCGCGGGCAAGTTATTAAACATGACAAAGTTTCCAACCTGGAAAAAGAATTTTAACTAAATCCGGAATTCAAGAAATCGTCAAACTCAAAAGCTATATTGAACACCTAAAAAAAAACTTTCAGTAATGAGATAATGTATGAGGTTTTAAGAAACTATAAGTCTCCATTTTTCACAGTTACTTCACGAAATTTTATGAAATTAATGTTTTCAGTTCCTGTTTTGAAATGAACGTGTTGATATGCCTGTGCAAGTCTGGAAAATACGTAACTTAGGGCTTAGGCCGAAGATCTTCGGCGTGGAACAAGGGCCGAAACAATAGGAGAACGATAGGTATATTGTTTACAAACAATAGACAAATTCCTGTCCCCCGTCTGTTGATTTTCTAATTCAAATTTTCTTTCAGTTTGGATTTGTTTTGATGTTGAATGTGTTTGTTTCTTTCTCCAGTTAGTTTGAACATAGTCATAAGAGAAAGCTATCAAAATTTCTTGTGACTATGGTTTGAAAAAGTTATAAAAAAAATTTCAGATTGACGCCCAAAAAGGTAGTAAGAAAAATGAATGCGTGGCAAAGAAATGTTTCAGTAGATATTGGATATTTGGCTTTAGCCTCATTGTCTATTGAATTATTCTATTGTTAGCATCAGTTTCATAATTTGCGGTTTCTTGATAGCTGGGATCTTCTGTAGTACCCCCCGGAAAGGGACAGACGGCCCAAAGCTAAACAACGTAAAAAGTCATTCATATTTTCAGGAGGTAAAATCACACAGCAACTAAGATTTAGGCCACATTTTATGATTCCGTAATCGCATCGAAAAACGCAAAATTTGCTAAACTTGCGCCATAAACAAAATTTTGAGCGATCTGTCCGAATTTTTGCTTTAGCTTTTGCGAATATGTAATTAAAATGATCATGTGACACTGTCATGTCTCACTGTGTGTGTGTGTGTCATGTGACATTAGGGAGCTTACGATTTGACTACGAACGCGACTACGACGACGAGCGAAGTCTGGGTACCAGCGCGGCCCCGTAGT
>JAYJMH010048060.1:0-14024 GCA_036873815.1 Phacellophora camtschatica
TGGTCATTGTATACGTCACAATGAAGAGATGGCCAGCAGATTGGTACTTTGGCAGCCAACAGAAGGAAGAACTGGAATGGGTAGAAGGAGTGTCAACTATGTAGACAACCTGCTGCAGGACACTGGAATGGATAATCTAGAGGAGCTAAGGACAATTATGGAAAATAGAGTAGAATGGAGAAAGCGTGTGATTGATGTGGTGCGTCCTGATGGTCGACCAAACTGAAACTGAACTAAAAGCCATAATGTACTATTTTCATTGCGGCAGCAGAAATCCTCTATTTTTGGTTTCAATGACTATAGATCCAGGCTTACTACAGAGATTTTGTCAAACAAGGTATCAAACTTTAATTTGAAGCCTCTTACACCAACGACAAGCAAAAACAGAACTCTCAAAATCAAAACTCCTCAATAACAGCTTTGCAAACATGGGGCATTTTTTTGGGACACCCGATAGTTGAAAACGAATCATTCTGTTGTGACAAAAACTGTACCTTAGCTTCAAACACTAGAAAGGAATTGTCTTTATATAAAATACAACAAGAACATCTATTTGCAATATCAAAGATCTACAAAATATCAACGTAAATCTACAAAAGATCTATTTCTCTCCTCTTGAAATGAATTTGTTCACGATATATTTCAATATACAATGAACAAAATCAGGTTTAATTTCAAATTACCTCCAGCTTTCTCAACGTATGAACATCAGCAAAATAGCTTCAGATGTCACAGCTTCTCGTGACCTTAACTCGTGCAAGCATGCTTCGTATTGCATCTATCAAAAGAAGAAAAAGGTTTTATAAATGCCAATTATTGCTATCAGTAATTACACAACACGACAGAAACTTCCGAAACTCGGTTAAGAGAAAAAAAGTAAAAATAACATTTCAGACAATTGTCTTGAAAGTAAAGTTTAAAGCCAAGATGGTTTGTACTTGTAAGATTGTTGCTACGGTAAGGGGCACCCATGAAGTTCTGATAAGTGCATATCAAATAAAAAGACGATGATTTAACAATAGGACCGATAAAAAGCAGCCAGACAAATTTCAATTTGTGAAGGCGTATTCAAAAAGGAATTTAATCAAAGCCAACATATCTTATCATGTTTAAAAAGCAACTTGAGTATCAAAATTAAATGAAAAGATTCTAACAACTTTCAGAAGAAAAATTGCGCAACAGTTCGAATATATTTGATAAAACCATTAGATAAAAAATGCACTAGCAAAGCTCTACTGAGCTATAACAAAATAAGATCGTTGCTATGGATAAATTACCGCCTTAAAATGATGGTAGCTTGATATCTTATGTATAAACTGTTTCTGAGAAATTTACAGCAATGAAACAAAATAGTCTCGATAAAAAATTATAAATAAACTAAGCAATATGAAAGTAGAAACAACACCAACGTACGCTGCAAAATGATAAGACATCGCTCAATGGAATGGATTAAAATAAACAGTTCCAGTGAAAAGTAAAATATGTAAAGTGACATATAAGGATCTTCTCAAAATAGAAATTTACATAAAAAGAAAACCGTTTCTAAAACATTAACAGCAGTTAAACGAACGAAATGGTTAATAGAATTAAAAATACATTAACCAAGATAAAAGCACCAGCAAAACTTTACAAAGGTACGATACAACAAGAAAACAAACAGATATCATTAGATTCGATTAGAATGTTAGGTTATAGCCGAAAATGAAATATGTAATCTAGATATAGAATAGTTATTTTAAAATGGAAAATAACATTGAAAGTAGACTGTTTCTTAAATATTTGAAAAAGTTAAACAAAATAGTTGATACAATTAAAAATACATTTTCCAAGATAAAAGCCCTAGCAAAACGCTACCAACGTACGATACAACAAGAAAACAAGCAGATATCGCTAGATTCGATTAGAATGTTAGGTTATAGCCGAAAATGAAATATTTAATCTAGATATAGAATAATTATTTTAAAATGGAAAATAACATTGAAAGTAGACTGTTTCTTAAATGTTTGAAAAAATTAAACAAAATGGTTGATACAATTAAAAACACATTGACCAAGATAAAAGCACTAGAAAAACTCAACAAAGGCACGATACAAGAAAAGAAAGAACAGATTTCATTAGATTCGATTAGAATGCTAAGTTATAGCAGAAAATGAAATATTTAATCTGGATGTAAAGAAGGTATTTTGAAATGGAAAATAACATTGAAAGTAGACTGTTTTTTAAATGTTTGAAAATGTTAAGCAAAATAGTTATTAAAATTAATAATACATTGACCAATATGAAAGGGCCGGCAAAACGCTACCAACGTACAATACAACAAGAAAAAACAGATCTCATTAGATTCGATTAGAATGTTAAGTTATTACAGAAAATGAAATATGTAATCTAGATATATAAAAATTATTTTGAAATTGAAAATAGCATTGAAAGTAGATTGTTTCTTAAATGTTTGAAAAAGTTAAACATAATGGATATCAAAATTTTGGTTTAGAAAAAACCAGATCTCATTAGATTCGATTAGAATGTTAAGTTATAAGAGAAAATGAAATCTATAATGTTTATGTAGAAAATCTATGATAAAATGGACAGATACATGGAAAGTAGACTGTTAATTAAAAATTTACAGCAGTAAAACAAAATGATCAATAAAGTCAAAAATGAATTGATAATGATCAGATATATTAGCATCAGCAAAACTCTACCGATGTACAATATAACATAAGAGAAAATTTCTCAAAACAATGATTCAATTTAAAAAATGTAACTTGAAATAAAATTTGTAGAGTAATAAAACGATCACTACAAAGCTACAAAGTGGACAACAAAAAAACCAAAACGAAATGATTAATAAAAGTAAAAATGAACTGATTATAATAAGATGTAAGAGCATCAGCAAAACATACAACATAAGAGAAGCATATCTCAAAACAATGATTCAATTTAAAAAATTTAGCTTTAAATGAAATATGAAGAGTGATATAACAATCACTGCAAAGCTACAAAGTAGACAACAACAGAACCAAAACAAAGTGGTTGATGATGTCTATTTTGTAGCTTTGTAGTGATTGTTATGTTTACTTTACATATTTCATTTCAAGCCACAATTTTTAAATTGAATCATTGTTTTGAGTTATGTTTCTCTAATGTTGTATTGTACATTGGTAGAGTTTTGCTGATGCTCTTATATCTTATTATAATCAGTTCATTTTTACATCAACAGAAATAGAACTAAATGGTTCATAAAAAGTAAAAATGAATTAATCATGATAAGACATAAGAGCAGTAACAAAATGTATCATATATGATAAGCGAAACATATCTCAAAACACTGATTGTAAAAGATATAGCTAGAAATGAGATATGCATAGTAACATAGCAATCACTACAAAGTAGACAACAACAGAAATAAACGGAAATGGTTCATGAAAATAAAAATGAATCCATCTATATTGGCGCACCAGCAAAACCTTACTCGCGTATGGTACGAAATGAGAAGGACACATTATATTATTTCAACTTCTAAAAAATAGAATCCAGCTGTGATGGCAGCTACAGAATAGAAAATATCATATCAACATTTACATCTATATCCTTTCTCTACATTTTGTTAGGTAAATATGTATAACTGTGCACGGTAAAAGCAAAGATGACAAATGACAATGCAAAACGCATGTTGGAGATCATGGGGTGGATGAATACCAGATGTTTGCAGCCAAACTTACAGTTTAAGGGCCTGTTTACGTGAGCCGGGATATCTCACCTAACCGGGATATTTCCTCTAGCTGAGACGTTTTTCATTCCGTGTTTACCTGAGACATACAGCCCGGGATGAGATGAATTTTGCCAACCTTGTAACTTTCCTTGTTTCGAATTTTCTGCATGCGCTGTGCTGTCAATTTTATCCCGGCAAGGTGGGATATTTTGGCTGTTTCTGTTTATATGGGAAGGTTCATCCCGGCTGAGTAAGATATCTTGGGTTGCAGAGGCGAGGTAAAAACATCCCTGCAACCCGGTGTGGTATAAAACGTTCATATAAACACGAGTCAAAAATAATACACGTTTCTATAGGCACCAGGAATATCTCGGCTTCCCAAGACATCTCACGTAGCCGGGATATCTCACCCATGTAAACAGGCCCTCGGAAAAAGAGAGGTAAGCTGTGGACAAGGATGTCTCCACACAACACGACGCACCAGATTGAGTACGTCCTGATTCGCAGGAAATGGAGGAAGAGCGTCATCATTTGTGAGGGAACATTTCCTTTTTCTTTCCTTTCCATTGTATCGAACCACAGAATAGTAGCTGCTACGGTAAGGTTGGGTCTGAGGGCATCAAAACAGGAAACATCGTGGAAGACCAAGTATGCATGGAGTCAGCCGGGGACAGATCTCCAGCTGCGAGAACAATGTCCAGTAGAGATATTATGTCCAGGAGCAGAACACTGTCCAGGAGCAGATTTCAAAGACCAAAGAGGTGGAGGAGGCACATACTCAATAGAGGTATACACAAAGCTGGACTCTTGTCAATGATATTGAGGGCAGAAAATTATTACAGTCTGCCAAGATCCATGGAGAAAATTGAGAAGAGCGTGTAGATACCTGGTACTATCATTTTAGGAATCTTTTTGGTAATTCTATTGAGATATTAAAGAGGAGATTGAACCCATAGTTCCAGTCTGCGATCTACTCATATCTGATGGTGAATTCCCCATAGAAGAGTACGCAAAGGCTAAGGCAAGCATCAAGTGTAGGAAGAGCTGCGGAGAAGATGGAATGATGCATGAAGTTCCTAAGCATGTACCTGTGAATGCAATTGCATTTGATTTATCAACACCGCTTATAGATCTGGTACTCTCAAAAGTGTTCCATTGCTGATTGCACATCAACACCAGTAATTACAGAGGTATTGCTCTCAGCTTGCTTGTTGCTAAGGTCTACAACAGAGGTACTCAGTCGTCTGAGGCCAGTCCTAGATTCTTTGCTAAGGATATTTCAGAACGAATTTTTTCGAAAAGCGCACAATGATGGGACAGATAGTATAACTGAGGAGGATTTTGGAGGGAGTCCAGGAACGGAATCCGTCTGCTGTGGTCACCTTTATTTAAAAAAGCATTCGATGGC
Organism: Phacellophora camtschatica; assembly: GCA_036873815.1. Lineage (NCBI taxonomy): Eukaryota > Metazoa > Cnidaria > Scyphozoa > Semaeostomeae > Ulmaridae > Phacellophora > Phacellophora camtschatica. Next base: position 5,121 of record JAYJMH010048060.1, read on the forward strand.
ATATCGACGGAAGTGGATTGACATACTTCAGGTGTATGGTGTAACAGAGAAGTTAGTGAAAGCAATTGCTACAAGCTACTCCACAACTCGGGCAAAAGTAATATTTCCTGGTGGTGAGACCGAGGAAGAGCCGCAGAGCACACCCAGTCATGGACATAGATCTGAATTTTGCAGACGAGATTAGCGGCAAAAAACCTTTAAGCTGAGGTGGAAATAGAGTGCAAGAAGAAGATGGGTTTCCTACTCAATGATAAGAAAACAAAGGCGATGGACTTTAACAGTGATGACAAGAGTGTAACCACCACTGATGGGACAGTTCTAAAAGTGGTTAAAAATTTCAAATAACTTGCTGCATGGATATCAACTGAGCAAGATGTTAAGATCAGAAGAGTTCTTCCGTGGAATGTATGTGTCTGAAACATGGACATTAACGTACAACAGAAGAAAGCTATTGGTGGTTTATACACATGAATTCTGCAGATGGCACTTAACACCAGTTGGAAAGACAACATTTAAAAATAGACCTCCATGCAGACATCCCGAGAATGACAGACAAAACATGGGAAAGAAGATTGAAACTGGCCGGACACTGTGTCGGGTATCCAGAAATAGCAGCAAGACAACTCAAGCTATGGGAGCCACAAAAGGGTACCACAAGGCGTGGGAGAAAATATGCCAAACGTTTTTGACCCGCTGCGATGGGACGCTAATGTCCGACAGGAAAATGTGTAGAGGAAGCATCGTCACCAAAAGCTTTCCAGAAGAAGCTTTACAATCTTTTTGCAATAAATAGCAATCCCCACAAAAATGAAAGAATTTGAAGTATTTGTCAAACATAACATGAATGCATATGCGCCACAGCACGGCATAACTCACAAAAGATACAAGTAAAGTAAAAGTCATGAATATATCAGTAAAATCAAGCTGAGATTACCTCACTACGATTTTTATCGTATCAGACAAAAAGTAAATTAATTAGCAAGTAACGCTATTAAAACAAAAACGCGCTAATATCTTTGTCATAATTTTACAAGATTTTGAAAGTTTTTTGGTTGCGGTGTTATGAATATTATTCGTTTGTAGAGGTGATATTCAAAAAAACGATCTCTATTTGCTGGGCTGTTGCTCAAAATCCGTAAGACTACCAAAACGATATCGGAAGGGCAAGCTTAGATTTTGAGATATCATCCAATCATCTGCGACAACACTTATAACTATTCTAAATTTGAAACTAAAATTTCCCTAATTCTTGAGCTTTCAAGTTAATTTGAACAAACGTCATTTATTTTCAGTCCATGTTTTGAAGTTATCACAACCTGCTTGCTTTGATGGGGATTTCAGAGTTTAAAATTTGAAACGTTTTACTGATCAAACTCCCCAAAATGGCGTTCCTTTAAATTGACTTCTTGGGCTCACGGATTAGGGCTATTCAAATTTCCAGTTTTTGACCTGTCTCACAGACGTTGCTTTGAGCAAAATTTGAAATTGCTAGCCTCAAAGATTTCGACCTACATATTGGTCGAAATATTGCCTTTTAATTAAAAAAATCTTTGTTCAGCCCAACTTGTAACTAACGATCCTATCAAATTTTATGCCAATTATATTTTCATATGACTTTTTGACCAAAATAAAACGGTTTTAAAATTTTTAGTGCAGTCGCGCATGAGTTCGTCTATTGTTTTCATGTTGAACTGGACCGGTTTTGTTATTGGCTATTGGCTTGATGATCACGAACGATAATCGCTATCTAATGATGTATTTCCATGGTTATTATATTATTATTAAAATTAAAAACTCTGATCATTCATTGATCATGACTACAGATCCAAATACGTTGAACCATCTGATTATATTGATCTAACTTGTGAAAAATACGTGATAGATAAATAAAATGGGTTTGCAAATGAAATAGAACAAAGCTACATTTTGCGTTAACGAGACTGTACCAGCCAGAAAAACCTAATACGCACGATAATCGAAGAATGTGCCAGGTACTTCTATACAGTAAAATCCGACACCATTGTGACACTCTTTTCTCGACATCAAGCTATTGTACTACCTTACTTAACTTGTTGTGTTTATCAGTGGCGTAGAACTGATTCATTAGCTAGGGGGCTCCTGCGGGGTGGAGCGCAAAATGCGAGAAATGTTAAGGCCACGCTCTCCATTCACTAGGAAACGCGCACATTTTTCGTTGTTTCTACAGAGATGTGACATGACATCAACTTTTACAATAAGTATTAGGAACGGATTCCACCTCCTGCTGAAGAGCTAGGAGGGCTCCACTTTCCTCACCCCCCCCCCCTCCTTCATCTATACTACTGTTTACCTATTGTTTTGATTAAAATTAAAGGTCTGAGTATCACATATAATGGTATCTCTGATCCGGGACTAAAAGAAAGAAGCCTGACAAAGAAGAGCACTAAATATTTTGAAAGTAGACAAACGTTAAGATATCCAGAGTAGCTTTGTTGTACAGTCAAAGTTCAATAGTTCGAAGTCCCGATAATTTTTAACTTTCGCTAATTCGAGCAGATTTTTAATGCCCTTTGGAAAAGTTACGAAATATTCTTGGAGCAAGACTACTCAAGTAATTAACATGGAAACCACAACCACAAGGTAAGATATTGAGAGCCATGACACATAAATATTTATTGAGAGCCATGACACATAAATAAATATAATAAACTGTTTTCCAAATGGTAGGCCAAGGTCAGCTTCTTATTTATGGTTCATTTATCCAAAATCTTAAGGCTAAAGTTTCTTAAATTGAGATTCTTTTTTGCGGGTGTTTACTGTAAGTATAAGAATACATTATAACCATGCCTTTAATGGGATTTGGGGGCAGTAGCCTTCAGATTAGACAAGATTAAACTGCTAATTAATATGTTCATCTATGACAAGTAGTTGATGCTATCGAACTATGGGCTTAAATTACGGTCTTGAGACCACTAATTTGTTCACGTGACCAAAAACAAAGATTCACGTGTCGGAATTCATGTCCAGAAATCTTCCTCTATTTTTATGAGTCGTAGTATAGCCTTGCATAACTACGACGATTGTAATAATGTCTGGCTACACCACACCAGTTATTATGACACCCTCCATAGACTGGCTACACCCTCTATGGACTGGCTATACCAGTAGTATTGTGATTATTGAATTGAATTTCTGAACGCCAAGAAATCATAAAAGAAAAAAATGGACGTGCCAAGTCAGCATTAATTTATATTGTTTAGTTCAGCCTCGTTTCGAGAAAAAGTCAGTCAATCAAATCACTCTATTTTTTCCTTCTGCAATTTGATTGGTGTGCAACTTTTTGATTGGTGCGCAGCTGTCACCTTTTTTCTTGTACGAATCGCTTGCCGGCGTTCAGCAATTCAATTCAGTAGCCACAAAATGACTGGTGTTGCAACCAGTCTAGGCTCTCCATTTAAATTAAAAAATTTACAACATTAAATTGGCCTAATAACAAAGTCTACAATCTAAAATATTAACAAAATAAATTTTCAAACTTCCAAAGAAGTGAACAGCAAATATTCACAGTACGAAAGGCTAAAAATCATTAATGTTTATTTTTATAGGAACAACCTTTATAATGAGCGCCAGGGATAGATCTTAGTAAATTTTTTCAGAAATTACTTACGACAAGTGCGAAGAAAAGCATATGCAGGCATCATTGCAAGCACTTGACCTGAAACACACTTTTAAAATGTGTTTGAGAGGGTGATGGTAAACAAGCTTGTTAAAATCAGTCTAGAAATAAGAACGAATCCAGGCTGAAACCAAAGGTAGTTATTATTATTAAGTATATTATTATTATAGCAGTTATCATTACATTATTATTATTATATAAAAAAGTGTAAAATGAAAATAATTAAAAGCAAAATAAACTTACCGTGGGTATTTTTAGCGGTGACCCAGGGTAGCCTAAATAAAATAAATCAAACCTTGAAGAGCAAAAGTGGCAATCTCGACCTCCAAACATTGCAGTCTCGATACGACCAACAAATGAAGAGAAACATTGTTTTAACGAAGTTTATTCTCAAAAAATTATCAATGTCACAAAAAGTCTTGTCCGTAATTCGGTTTTCAAAATTTGTTTCACTGTGCTGTGTGTGTGGCAAGGTCGAAACGAACTGGAAGTGTATTTTCGTTGAATTAATTTCTCCCAGGTTTCTTTGCAAAAAGCTTCCAACAAGAAAACTTTGTAAAAATGCTGAAGTGTTCAACAAACGAATTGCAGAAGTAATCAAAACAACGTAAAAAGTTTGAATCATCTCCCCACCCTGCTTGTCATAAGAGCAGCGAGCAGCTTGTCAAAGAAAACTCAACGCATTGACTGCAAAGTAGAAAAGTGCTCTATGGTCAGCAGTCAAGACATTAATTTCTGTGTCTTGTTGTTTTATCCCATTGAAAAACTTGAATAGCCGTGTACACAAGGTAATATTTTTTCAATGAAAGTATAAAACATTTTCTTATTTAAAATTCAATTGCCGAATTTGTTTGACTTGGCAGCTCTTGTGGGAATTGCATTGCAACAATCGCACGATTTTCAATAACGCAAAATTTTCAATCATATTTCAATCATACAAGTATAAAAAAATAACGTTATTATTTTAATCAGTTTGGTGCTTGGGATTACAGAGATGGCTGAAAAACATGTCGCAAAAAAGGAGAAACCAAAGCACCCAAGCTTTGCAAAGATGATAGATGAAGCACTCTTTACTCTTAAAGACCGGCAAGGTTCGTCAAGGCAAGCAATAAACAGTTACATCGTTAGCAAGTATGATATCGAGCCTGCAAATTGCACCCAATATGTTAGCAAATCCTTGAAGGCAAGCCTAGAAAGCAAGGCTGTTGTGTCATCAACTGACAATTTGATGGGAAAGTTCAAGCTCTCGCAAGAGAAAAAAGACGAACTAAAGAAACACGAAAGGCAAGCTGAGAAAGCTGAAAAAGAAGCCGAACAAGAAGCTGAAAAAGCACTAGGAGACAAAGGGGTGAAAGCCAGATCAAAGGCCTCTGTAAGAAGGAAAGACTCGGGCGAAAAGGAAAACACGCAGCCGCCGCCACCAAAATCAAAAAAAGACAGCGGGAAAAAAACAAAAGAAACAAAGAAAGGACAGGTTGAAAGTAGCAAAGTTCAGAAAGGGAAAAAAGATGCCAGTAATGGCGAAAGTACTCAGACGAAAACAATGAAAAAGGTTACAAGCACGAGCAAAATCGTGGAAACGAAGTACAAAACCAAAGACTCCGGTGAAACACAATCGAAACCGCGTGGAAGAAAAAGAGCCGCGGCGAATGATGAGGACAGATAAACTGAAAAAGAACTAAAGAAGGCACGAACAAGTAAAAAGGGCTCCAAAAGGTAAGGTAATATTATTGTTTGTAGAAACTGCCAGAATTATTTAATAACGCTTAATGTAACTTTCACATAAGTTTCATATAATAAAATGTATAAAATTTAAATGTTGTCAAATAAGATATAGTATTACAAAAAGAAAAGAAAGAAGAAAATGTTGACGACATTTGTTATTGTATAAAATTCTACAAATTTCAAGATTAAAATTAATACAACACTAAAATACACCGTATTTCTTGTTTGAATTTTTCTCGGTTTACCATGGGCAGTAAAAAACGCTAGGTGTCCCATTGTCTGAGTGCCCCTGTACCCGTGTGGGTTATGGTGAGTTGTTTCAAAAAAAGAACAACGCACAAGGGTACAGGGACACACTGTCATGGGTACAGGGACACAAAGAAGAATGAAAACTCAAATTTCTTAATGACTACATCAGGCCGTTAGTTTTGCTACTGCGGAGGAGATGCAGAGAAAAAAATCCCTCGCGCTCAACAAAGGCCTGGTATCTTTTTAAGTAAATTTCTGGGCTGCCGTTACAACTTTTTGTAAGACTAATCAGAAGACGAGAAAGGAAAATCGAGGCAAATGGCGCTATTTCATTGACTAATTGAAAAAATATTCGAGAAAGAGGCTGGTTAATGAAGTTTTATGGATTTAGCTTTTATTCCAGATTTTTCTTTGTTGACAAGACTGGACTGGACTGGCATCTCAATTTTGCACATATTTTGCAATTTTTATAATTTCAGCAACTGCCTTCATTTCAACCCCTCTCGTCTTTCATCTTTAGCCACTGCTCTCGATTAATGTAATCCACTCGTAAGTTTCACGAAGGAAACTGATCCAAAGTTAACAATGTTTATTATCAACACAAAGTCGACAATGCTTTTTTTTAATAACAAAATGTCAATAAGATGAAAATAAGAACACCGAAGCAGGCTTTCATGGTTCAGCTGGTATATTCCATGGAACAGAAAGATTCATAGCGAGGCTACAAGAAATAGCCCAGTTTTGAAAGAGCACAAGAGCAAGTCGTAGTTGGCGTTCATCCAAATATCATTAGCCAAATTACGACTTGTGCAGTAGGTCTAGGGTCTGCTGATAAAAAGATGGACTTAGTCAAGTCCACGAAGAAGCAGGAACTGTTTTTCAAACGGAGATTTTTAGGAAAAATATTTTTCAAAATATGATAATTTTAGTTTAATGGAAATCAATTATCAAAAAAGTTTTGGATATTTGCTTAAAATAATTTGAAAAACATTGTTTCACAGTTCATAAATTCAATTTCAATGGTTTTTGTATTGATTTGGGCAGTCTCGGACACTATATTATTATTAAAATTATTATTATTAATAACCAAAAAGCTCTATTCATTAAATGTATGGAGGCTAACTAACAAAACAACTAACAAAATAATTACAACCTGTGTATCGTAAAATCATCTGATATTTTGGTGTCAAAAGTAGTCTGATTTTGATGTTCTTTGGTGACTTAAAAATCTATTGGACTGACCCCCCCTGCCCCGTTTGAAAAACTCCAAACCCCTTTAGTATGGGCATAGTTATTAGAGGAACGGTTGACGCCCCAATGGGTTGGGCATAGAAAATAATATTAACCATGGTGTGTGCCGCCCATACCAAATAAAACGCAGGCGAATATAAAACAAGGGCCCGAGCTTTGTTGTTATGAAAAACGTGTAGATGCTGTAGATATCTTTTATGACACACCAAAAGGTTCTTGATTTGCAATTCTATTCCTGGAAAAATGCTGCCATTTCTTTCCTTTTCACCTGTGTTTGGTTTGGTATGGGCATCAATCAGGGTTTACTACGTGGATTAAGAAAGCCCCATCCCGGGGGCTTTACAATCATGAGTTTATATACGGGGGAGAGGTAACTGCAAATTTTGCTGTCGGTTAAAGGAATTTTTTGCTGGCACGGAATCAAGCAAACCTTATCTCGCAAAATTTTAGAACTGTATTGCCACCAGTTGCAGTCGCGTTTGGCAAAGCAACAAGAAAAATAAAGTAAAGACTCAGCCTCCAATATTCATGTTCTTGATAAATACAACAGCAGGAACAATCGAAAAAAGTCATATTGTTTTCATAACAACCCTGCAAGAACTAGCGTTCGTTTCTTTAAACATTAAATGACATCGCCATATAAATATAAAATAAATCCTTCTGCTACAGACGTATTTGTATTTCAAACGATACCGGACACCTGTTTCCAATGACTTGTTATTGCGCATATGTGACTAACGATTTTCGGTCTGGTACCTGATTTCGTAAATATCTAAAACAAGATATGAATGTGCGGTAACAACGAGTTAGACTATTTCCAAGTCTATTTCGCTTCGTTGACAAGTAAAAAATAAAAATAAAAAGAACAGTAGGGGGTTCGAGTGGTAGGGAGTCAGAAACTATCTTTGGACATGACCTACCAAGCAGCCATAAATGGGTCTAAAGTGCATGTATCGATGCATTATTGAAATTAATGCAAATATATTTAATAATAATAATAATAAATACTAACAAAAACATGAATATATTTTCAGCTTCACTCACGAAGCATTCCGTTGGATGGGAGGGGGGAGGGGGAAAAACGGGGCTGCAAAAACCAAAACGAAATGACTAGAAAAATGGCCGACTAAGCCAACTAAAAATCGGTTCCTGGCCTAAGAATAACTACTTGACGCAATAAAAAAATTAATTACAAATTGGTTCAAAACACCCCCCCCCCGCACCCCTATAGAAACAGAAAAAACGATTCTGCATTTGCTTTCCAAATGTTATAGAAGACGAAACCCATTTTATACTGTCATGTAAAATATATTTGACAAAAAAATCTCGCTTGATCAAAGATCAGAATTATAGATTGGACGTGGTAACACTTCAGATGTAAGTGCTTCTATGCACCGGTGCATGGAATTTTCCGAAAACATGAACATAAAAATGTTTGTTTATGCTGTTGGCACGAACGAAAACAGAACGATGTTTGCGTATGTTGTTTGTCACATGGAATAAGAATTTGCTTTTAAACGTCTGATTCGTTTTTGAAATTAGCAAGAAAAACGGTAAAAATTACTGCAAAAAATTGTTGTGATTTTATTTTAAAAACCTTTAAAAAAAAATTTAAAAAAGTCAAACTGATTTGTAACTGACCTCTTGAGGACTTCCGGTGTTGACTTAGCGTTATTAATAATGTCCAAAAAACTTGCTATCTCAAACACATTTTCATTTCCCTCGAGAGTTTGGGATAGCGGTGTTCAATAAAAGTACCATGTCCACAATTTTAGGCTCGTTGGATTGAGTTGCGTCAAAACAATTCTAAATCTTGTGAATATTCTTATAAGTTGGAGCAAATCATCATTGTTGTCTTTGCAGAAATTGTTGTCCTTGATTTCATTTAATAAAAGAAACTTCAACTGAAAGCTTGATACCTTGGTTTGCTAAACCACACGAAGAATAATTATGGCTAATGACAACCAAAACAGAGACGTAGGAACCGGGGGGGGGCACTAGGGGCACGTGCCCCCTCACTTTTT
>JAYJMH010048071.1:0-14024 GCA_036873815.1 Phacellophora camtschatica
GACATCGAAACGTCGCTCATTATTATCGTTAATATTTATAATTAAATGTTACAAAAATAATATTCTTATTCGAAACGCATTTTACTTTGGCTTAAAGCACTGCCATGCCCTTAAACAAATAATGAACGGCTTCCTAATCACGCGAATCTTTTCTAGAATATCTATCTTTATGAAAAAAACGTCAGAACTCCTGACTGACCCAAATAAAAACATTACTGTTGTCAGGGGCCCCAAATGAAAAAAAGGAGCTAAATAAAAACAAAACTCACTCTATTTTTTGCCTCAACAAAACAAGACCATATGAAGGGACCCCAAATAAGTTGCGGGCACTCACCTTAAAAAACTGCCAAATATTTGGGCTACGAAATGTAAATGTATCTTTAAATGTATTCTCAGGCGGAGGCAAGCATAAAAATAATTTTTAATATGCGGGGGCCCCCTTCAAGCTAAGGCCGTGGGACATATTTCCCCATGTCCCCTATCTGCTTTGCTGCCATCCCTTGCCAGAAAAATTGATCAACCCTCTTTTGAATTTTTCAAGGTTATGATTTAGGAGATCTAAAACGCATTTTAATCAAAAATTTATCTTGACTCTCGATGTAATATTAACAAACTAAGGTATTAATTTTTATTTGAGCACCAAGAAATATTTCAAAAATTGTTTCGAATAAATTTGAGTGAAACTCGCACTGCAAGCTTTGATCAAAGCCGTTACCTTTTTTGGGACACCCTGTATGTTCTAACGAGTCACATTTTTTACACAAAGAAAAACGTTTCACAAATCAAATATCTTCAATTCACGGCTCAAGTACCCCCTGGGTGGGCCAATCACGGATCATGAAAAAATCCTTTACCACCCCCTCTGAACCTGCACTTGATTTTTAAAAATAATATTAAACGTTTTTGTGATTTTCAAACGGCTCCATGAGAAGCATTAAGGAAAATCTTTCGAAAAGGAATTTCCCACTGGTAAAGACTCCCGTCTCCCATAAGGGCGTTTTCCAAAGAACTGAAGGGCATGTCGGAACGGAAGGCTGCTAGATCCGCCCTGAATATAATTGTTAATGTAATAAATTCATTAAATACATTAGCGACAAAATTGTTAATTTAATAAATACATTAACAACGGAAAGCAATAAATTGACGTTTAACTAAACTATCAATTAATAAAATGAATTTTATTTTGATATGTAAAACAGAGAGATGGAGCGTTCGACTTCGAGAGAGCATACGGGACTGGGAGGGAGCGTTCAACTATGTATAACACATAACATTAATCATTTTAGAATATACTTGAGAATCAGTCTTTTCAAAAGTTTCATAACATTTTCAAAATTTTGAGAGATTGCGTTTTTGTTTCTTGAATTAAATTATGCAAACAAAGTTTAGTCCAAGAACCGACTTTTGCATTTCTCTACATCCATTTTTGTCAACATTATAATACCACAAATATTTTAAATTGACAAAGAATTTGGCCCTGTGAGGTTTTATCTTGATGTGGTTTTCAGGTTTGAAGCTCTTAAAGATTTTATTTGTTATATCTGCGCATTTTGATACCAATTTATGAAGAGATAACTTCTCTTCATAGATTGGTTCTCAGACTATACTTTGTTCACATAAACTAATTCAAGAATCAAATATGCAATTTTTATCAGAACACTTCAGTTCTGAACAAGAGCTTCAGTTCTAGCCTGTCTTACCTCGGGGCTGAATATTTCAAACGAGCCACCCCCCTCCCACCCTTATCAAAGGGAGGGCGGATTTTGTTTCAGGTCAAGTGCTGAACGCATGCATGCCTTGTTTGCACTCAACGTAAGGGATTTATGAGGTTCCATAAAATATTTGACCCAAATCTCAGCATTGCGTTTCTTTTGAATGTTGTTTCATGAAAAAACGTGATCTCAAAATGTTGATGTTTTTCCACGATGGCAGCCTCAGGGCCGCATTAACTCTGTTTGAGGGCCCTGGGCCAAAATCTTAATGAGACCCCTTCCTTTAACTGCCCGATCCAATGTCACATGAATGCAAATTTAATTGGTGGCCTCCTTTTCCCTATTGGCATGCATTTGTATGGGAATTTAGACTGTTTGTCGCAAGATTCAGCAACAACTCATCTCAACAACAACAACTCAAGATTCAGCCACAACAACATCTCCAGCAACAACTCAGTCGGGAATTTGAAAATATATGTAGAGGTGCATTAAATTTAAAAATGACACCTTTTAGTTATTTTTGAGAATTTAAGGGGGCCTAGTAGGGTGAATGCGGACCAGTGCAGCCGTAACTCGAAATGGTAGATTGGGGAGATACACATTTAGTTTATCTGTTCAAAGAACTCATCCTTAAATAACCCCCCCCCCCCCACTTAACCGATTCACTCTATTTTACAACTTGTAATTTTGTTTATTAATTGTTATTAGCATCGTAACTTATATCGTTAATTGTACTTTGTATTGTAATCAGGTTTAAGGAATGTTATATGTAGTAGAATTTAAAAAATAAAATGGATTTTTATTATCTATCTACAGCTATCTTGATAAAAGAAAGAACAGAGTTAATATCAATGGGTCTTTTAGCACGTGGAGAAAAACACACTTAGTGCCCCACAAGGATTTGCAGTGGTTTTTCATGTATATGTTATATTCATCTGAATGACAAACGTACGACCGTGGCATCAATATTATGTCATGATATAACAAATTATACAACTGTGATCAAAGCATTAAAAAATAATTAAAAATTAGAGAAAGATTTTTATCTATTTTTATTTATATCTTTATTTATTTTATAAGTAGGCATTAATTAATTATTTGGATATATTTCGTGCCTATTAAAGATAAATTGATAGTAATAAAAACAGCTTGATTTGACACATTTTGATTGGATTGATTAAAAGATTAAATATTTGAAATGCAGTGAAAAATGCAATATAAATTAGACTGAAAACTAATCATTATAACACCGCCGTTTAAGCTACCGGGCTTGTTTTACCCAGGCGAACTCCCCTGTGGAAAAAGCATCCTGTCCCAGGTGTCATCAAGACTTCCTCCTAACAGAACTGAGTTCCCCGCCAAAAATCTGGAGAAAACTGGCGATCTCCAGTCAAGAAAACCATTTAAGAATGAATAGAAAAGAAAGAACAATTGCCCCGGTCACTCTCTACAATCACACTTGGTCACTTAGATGCTACATATAGCATGTTTGCATTGTTTACATACTGAAAGTAAAAATTGTGAAACACGCAAAGTAGATATAGATGCCTTGTGGCCTTGACGTGCAAAAATCTCCGTTGCGATCCTTGATTGAGCCTTCTGAGCAGGGCCCAGGCCCCCTATAATTCTTGAGATTATGGGGACCCCGACTAAAAATTGTGATGTAAATTTAATGCGCTTCTCATTTATTCAAAGACTTACGGTAGTTGGAGTATTATATTTTGAAGACACCTTTAGTTCTGAAGGTTTGATTTAGAGGCACCACCACTTGCAATCTTTGCAAATGTTTGGGTTTCCTATTTAGCACGGAGGGGGCAGAGCAATAGCAAAAATATAATCTAGGTAGTGCAACCCTCCTGTTTTTTCTCTTGATGTGACCAAATATTTTAATTTTATTGCTTTTGTCTGGAATTACAACGACTATGCAATTTTCCTCATAAACGTACACACATGTTGTGGTGGTTAGGGTATTTGGAATCGCGAAATAATGTTTTTTATGTAATTTTACGAAGTCATCAGCATTCTAAAATAAACTTGATTACACACAATTATGCAATATATTAATTCGTCATGCATGAAAATGACTTTAACATGCATCATAGATATTCATGTATGGCAGGGCCTGTATGGGATTAAAGTTATATAGTTGTTACAAACATGGCCTTTCCGTCAAAGTAGAATAATTTGTTTTGAATTGTTTTCAACATTCTTTTATGATATTACTCATCAGAGCGAATAGAAAACTAAACGTTCTAATATATTTTAATTAAACAGTTGATGTCTTTTAATTTTATTCCGTTTCAAAAATATTTCGAAACACCTCTTTGTAGCAGGTATATCTCGCGCATGCGTAAATGGGAGACGAAGAAAATTATCAGCGGCATTTTTTGAAATTTCTTCGGGTTCATGTATATAATGACTTTCTTTTTTATTTTATTTTGCAATCGTTTTTGTTCTCAGGTTTGTGAAGAACTTGGACCCAAGTCAAATAAGCTTAAAATTCTTGAAAGGAGAAGGGGAGCTGACAAATTTAGAGTTGAATGATCAAGTTTTGACTGATCTTCTTGAATTACCTCCTTGGTTGCAGCTACAGAAAGCAACATGCAATAGAATTTGTGCAAAGGTACTTTAAAGATTACTTAAACAGTCGACTCTGATTATCTGCCAGATTAGCCCACAAACTGTTGCCACGTTTGTAAAGCTGCTATGGAGGAGCTTTCGTTTTGATGATATAGTTTCTGCTTGACTATGATGTAAGAGATCTAACTTAAAGTCTGATTTTGTTTGCCAAAATATTCCAAATGATCCCTGAGCAGAACTAAAGGAAAGCTAATAATATTATAGACTTTTCAAAGCTACAACGCAGTATTTTCAGTTTATTGCAGCAGCAGATGTCCTATATTATCGGTTTCATTGAGTATAACTCAGTTGCTATTGGGTATATTTTGGCAAACAAGCAGGGCCTCTTTTAAGGAATCATAACTAGGGAGGCAAATTTCAAAAAAGTCTCTTTCACTGGTGTGAAGGAAAGGGTTTCATCTTATGCCTGATGTTCTTTAGCTCTTTAGTACGCAACCCACGTGTACGGTAATATGTTGCAACACCAATCAAATTGGAATTCCATATTTTGAGTTCTGGAATGGACTTCATTACATCTTCCATAGCAAAGTTAGTTCTATGGCATGTACACCAAAAATCAAATGTTTTTTAAATCAAATGTTAAATGTTTTTCAAATGTTTTTTAAATCAAATGTTAAAAAAACAACAAAAAGAAAAAAGGGACCATCTACTGGGGGGGGGGGGCACTGTAAAAAAATTGTAACTAGGGGGCAAGCATCAGGACTGGGGGTATTTAGCCCCCCCCCAGTTCGTATGTCAAAAGAACCCCTGCAAACAAGGTATCACACTGTAAATTGAAACCTTCAAAATCAAGCAAAATCAGAATTGGTCATGTTTAACGTTTTTCGCCATTAAAAACTCTTACAATTATCGTAATTCTCATTATTTTTCTTGTTTTTGTTGCAGACCATTAATTAATTTTATATATATAGTTTACTTAATAGGGGCTCCATGATTGTATGTTTGCACATTTTACAATTGGCCTGTTTTAGCATTTTATTTACAGTCTGTTTATTCGTTAACAGATTCATTGGACGAGTTTGAAAACAGATCCAATAAAACTGGTATGTATTGTAATGCTTTTTTTGTCTTATTTTAAATCGAAAAAATGCTTTTACTTATTTAAAACTGCATCTTATGTTGTATGTTGTTATCATCTTGGTTTTTGCTGTTATCTCTTTGTAACGCTGCGATTTTTCATTATTTATTTGTTAATTGTTCATAATTCATATGAAATTTATAATTATGTTTCTTGTTATATGCACTATCGTTATGTTTCAAAATGATTAAAATATTTTATTTTTTAGCAGTGCCCTAGCTTAGTAAGCTCTGCTATCATTTTGGGTCGTGTTGTGTAAAATCCAGTAAATGATTATCATTCAATAATTTGAAAAAGGCTTTTGTAATCTATGGATACAATTGAATTGTGAACTTTCAAACCACCTAAACATTGATTATCGAGTTCCACAAGGTAGTGTTCTGGCACCATTGCTATTTCTTTTATATATCAACGACATTCATTTAGCTTCAAAAAACCTCGATTTTAACCTTTTTGCTGATGACACTAGCATATTTTATGCTGATAAAGATATAACCAATATAGAAAATACAATAACTAAAGAACTAACAAAAGTTTCAAATTTGCTCATTGCGAATAAACAATGAACAACAAACAACAAACCTTGAATACAAGCAAATTCAACTTTTTACTAATTCGTCCTAAACAAAAAAAAAATCATTCAAAAACTAAATATAGAAATTAATAATGAAAGCTTGGCTGAGGCGGGCCATGCGAAATACCTTGGTATCTTGATCGACAAACATCTGACATGGAAGCCGCATATCCTGGCAAAGTTAAGACATAATGTTCCGCACAATTCTTTGATAAAGATATTTAATGCATTCATATCACCCCACATAAATTATGGGCTTATAAATTAGGGAGGAACATAAATCCTCTATTAAAACACTACAAAACAAATTTAAAAAATCATTTAGACTAATAACATTTAAGAAAAAATATGACCACAGCAAACCACTATTTATAGCTATAAACTAAAATGTGCTAAGTTTATGTATGATATATTTCATAGAAATGCAGAACTCTTCTTCTGAAATCTTTTTAAACGTTATAATAACCCAAATGTCACGCAAGCAAGACAGCAAATTTCGTACTGCCATATGCACGAACAAATTACAGCAAAAACTTCGTTACAATTGGAGTACACTTTTGGAAAATATCCCAAATTCAATTCGTAATTTGTATTAAAAAAAATTTTCAGTAAAACATTTAAACAACTAATCATTTCCAACTACTAAAAGTATACACAACAACATTTATTCATATAGGCGTATCCGTAATATCCGGTATATTCTGTATAGATCTATATGTAATCAGTATATTTCATGTAGATATATTCCGTAATTTTGCTTTTCATGGTCTTTTTTTTTTATTTCTTTATTTCTTCGTTTTATTGTATATGTTAGATAAAACAAAAATATACAAATTTTGTAATTTACAATATTCTTTATATATATATATTCATTTAATACATTAATGTTACATAAAATTCACGTCTAAAAAGGGAAATATGGCTGGAAAGCTCTCTCTCAGTTATTTCCACGTGTCCCTGAATTATTTCCATGAGTTATTGTTGTGATTGTTATTCGTTGTTATTGTTGTTATTCGTTAATTATTCTATGCAAGTTAATTATTAATTTTAAAATATCTTTGTAATTAGCCGAGAATATATAAATGAAAATGAAATGAAATTGAAATATTTATTTTTTCTATCATATTAGTTCCTGGATTGCGTAGAAGTGGTAATATTTGCAAGCGAAGAGGCACAAACAAGACCAAGACCAACTGCTGCCCCAACTAATGTGAAATCCCATTCAAGGTTTGTTTCTGTTTAAACACATGTATGCCCCCCTGTAGAAATAGATGTATGCCCCCCTATAAGAATAAATTTGTAAGTCATCTTCAGTGGTGGCCATTTTTATAGCCCACGGAAATGGGCTTTATTGGCATTCACATTTCATGCATGCATTGAACAGGTAATTGAGAACTTAAAAGTGAGAGCTATGAGTGTTTTCGTTATTTTGCTCTGTGTTTTACGATATATATGCATACGTGGAAAGCAGAAAACATGGCTTTGTTTGTTATGATTTTCTGCTTGAGAGAATTTGCTTCGTCTTCTTCCATGACTGATCGCTTTGAAATTGATGTGTCAATTTCGCTATTGTTACAAAAAATCTGCCCATGTTGACCTCTACATACTGTTTTAATTTATGTTGTATTTTTGACAAATTCAATGGTGAATATCGTTATTTAGTTAACCAGGAAGAGCGTAATATCTGCTTTTAATTTCTCATTTAGCAGCTATCGTTACTGTAATTGAATTTACGTCACATTTTAATTGCATACTTTTTTATCTAAATGCTACATTTTGATGTTTCCTTCCAGTATTGGTGTGGCTTAATTTCATTCTAATTTTGTTGCTTCCTTTTTATTATTGGAGCCACTTAAATTGCAGCCTGCGTGCTTAAATTGACCTTGAAAATGGGTTTGTGTGGCTGTGGTTTTTATTCTGCCATTGAATCTTTTCATTCTTGAAAGGAATAAAAAGTAGAATGGATAAGATGTTAATCCGCAGCTAAGAAACTTTTTCAAGTCGACTATATGTTGACTATGACGGTATATGTGACTATTTTTCCTCAAAGAAGACATACAGTTGCTAAGGTCGAAATTATGCTCATTTAAATGAGACATGAAACCAGGTTGATCATATTAAATTGTTTTGTTGAAACTATTTTTTGCTAAATTGTTTTGTTCAATTCAGGCGAATAATAATACTGTATTGATTTTTGTTTACGATTAGGTTCTTTTTGTAATAAAACTGTATGATTAGGCTCATTCTATTGCCTATCGTGATTATGAAAGTACAGTAAAGTTTCGAGGTAGACATTTTAAAGTTAAGTGCTTCCGGTTATTACCTTTCTTAAGTGGGATTTTTGTTGCGCTTAAATCAAAGAATGAAGTGTCGAATCAAATCAACATCTGGTTAGAAACCCAGGGGGGAGGGTACTTCATTATTGGAAATACTATAACGATAAATATGGTCCATGTTTTAAAAAACGGCCCTTGTCTATTATTCAATTTAGGCATAGGAATATAATGTATAGGAATATAGGAATGTAATGAAATTTAGGAATATAATGAAATTTAGGAATATAATGAAATTTTATGGGAATATAAGGAAATAACCCAGGTATAGGAATATAATGAAATTTTGGACCCATTTATATGAATACCATATGCCAAATGTCAATTAAATTATATTGTTTTAATACTTTAATCTGTGAATCGACGTGAAGTCATAAAATAATTATTACAAGAAAGAAATTTAGCGGATAAGCAGGTCTTTGCACAATGAAGATAGTTAATTTTCTAAAGCAACCCATGTCTAAAAATATTTACGAATAATATTACCCATGTTTAGAGATTTTTTACGAAAGACAGACCCATATGTAGGGAATTGTTGGCCTAAGAGTAACCCATTTGGGTGGCGCGTCTAGTATTTTTAATAATGAAGTACCCCCTCTGGATTAAGAAAGGAAAATATTGTATTTGATTCACTAGTTTATTTGTTTACATTTTAAAAATAGCCAATCAATTCGCAGTATATATAATCATATGATAAAACTTCTGTGATGTAATTTGACTTATCTCAAATTGTAAACAAACTTCCATCTGGATCGAAAACCAAATTCTCCTATTTTTATATGATCGAATTTCTGGAGATTTTAATGTGACTCGAATGATAAAAATTCCGTTCGAAGGTAGTACCAGGAGCAGGGGCCAATAAATATTTCTGCTGTATATTTTCGCCGCAAGAAAAGTTTTTTGACAATGTAAAGTTTTTTGGAAAATTTAATAAGAAAGGTAAGCCCTGATGCAAAATATTGTTAATTTTGAAAGAAAAATCCAGCCGTTATTTTATTAATTAAAGAAATTCAAACTTCAGGAATCATAGTAGTGAAATCTCTCAATCATGTATGCAAAAACTTTCACTACACAGTACTGCTCACAGTAAGTCAAATATGGGAATTTGGCGAAATTAGTGGTAACTTTTCGCAAAAATATTGAATGCTCCCAGCACCAAAACAATTTGTATCAGCCTCTGACCAGGAGTATTTCTTCCTTGTAGGGGGTAATATCAGGAAGGCAGTACCAGGAGGTAGTACCGTGCACAGTAAAACCCCGCCAACGAGAACATGAAAATTAAGACTGACATTAAGTCACCAGAACATGGAAAATGGACTTTACCAGACCATGTCAGACCAAAATCATTGGTTATTTGGGTAAAACTATATAAATTAAAACACTAAATATGCAACCAAAATCTTCTCCAGTGGCAGTTTATAACATACTGGACACTGATACTGCGCATGTGCAAATGCTAGGTTCTTCTTTGTGGGATTTTACTGTAGTACCAGAAGGTAGTTCTAGGTAGTAGATTTGGAATTACTTCCAGGCCTTCCACCGCTATTTCTTCTGTGAAAATATTCCTTTGAACGTGTGGTATTACTGTTTGTTTCAGTTTTTTATTTGCATAAATAGATTATTAATGTATTCTTGTTTGATTCCAGGGAAAAGGGTAATCCCTTCCTCTTTATCTGTCCCTTGCGACTGTCCTTTTTTGTATACTTGTAACTTGTAACTTATCCTTGAGGTTGTCTGTTTTGTTACGTCTTCAATCTGTTCAGCCTTGTGTAGTGTTTGGCTGTAGGGTAGATGTGCATGATCACTCTCTCTGTTGTATCGTCTTTGTCTATATGTCGGTATATCTGTAAGACTTTTTTGTATTGTGTAATTTTTCTCTTTGGATTATTTGTAGTTTTAGATTATTAGGATTTCTGAACAATTGAATAAATAAAAAATCAAAATAGGGTAAAAATAACTTTCCGTTGCTTCTTTAACAGCAAGGAAAAGCACACAAGTCCAAGAGCCAGTAAATATGGATTTGCAGAGAAGGTTGTTGATGGCATGTTCGTTTCAATCAATAGTGTGTTGGTGTCGTTCAAAGCTGCCGGTTTTAAGGCTTCACTCAGCATGTCACGTCTCACCGTACAGAGCACGGATCCCGAGTGGCACGTCGTTAACAACCTTAGAAAAACACGCATCAAAGACGAACAGCGTGGACAAGTGCTCATATTTAAAGAGATTAAATGGGTGACAATGAAACTTGACGCAGATGCCTCATACGTGGAAGTAAGTAAATGTCAATTTCTCAAAAAATGTAAATGTCAAGAATGCTATGATGGTCAGTTTATCATTTGAAGTAAGTAATACTGAAGTAAGTAATGCTGACATACGTTGAAGTAAGTAAATGTCAATTTCTCAAAAAATGTAAATGTAAAGAATGCTATGAAGGTCAGTTGATCATTTGAAGTAAGTAATACTGAAGTAAGTAATGCTGACATACGTTGAAGTAAGTAAATGTCATTTTCTCAAAAAATGTAAATGTAAAGAATGCTATGAATGTCAGTTTATCATTTGAGGTAAGTAATACTGAAGTAAGTAATACTTACATACGTTGAAGTAAGTAAATGTCAATTTGTTGAATGAACATGCTCGATTTGTTTTATGAGGACTCATCACTGTGACGTAATTCAAAGAAAATTCAATTTCGCAAAAAAGAAACTATGCAATGTTTTGAAACACAGTTTTTTGTTTCTAGAAGGAAGCCACAAAATATACAAAAACACACGAAATATTTCGATGCATAAGCCCTTTAAAGTAGTGCTATTTATTATTGATACTCTCGTTGCTTTATTGATTGGTCCTGTTTGTTGATATTTACATGAGGTTCAGATGAAGTTGTTTGTATTGACTTGTTTATTAAAAATGTAGAACAAAACAGTATAAGTTCATAGGCTTAATTTATTTGTTAGTTTTTTTTAACTTAAAACAACATCTTAAATTTTTTGCTTAGAATTCAATTGATAGTTGTGAACTCCTCAATGTGCATGCTGAAATGCTTGATGATAACAAAAGCAGATTGTCTCCAACAGGAAACTAATTTTATTCGTTTCTGGGGACAGAACCTGTATGTTTGTCCTTGACACATTAAAATCGTCGTTGTTATCCAAGGCTATACTACGACTCGTAAGAATAAAGGAACATTTCTGAACTTGGATTTTGCTCCTCGTTATCGTAATTCGAATTTTGAACTTTCAGCAATTCCAAATTCGAACTTCGATAATAGAAATCTTCAAGCCTCGTTTCATTCTCTCCCAAAAGGTGGGATAACCAAGTCCAGAACTTGTGCTCTGATATTATCAGGCGATGATCGTCCTCTTCCAAGAGGCTTGCAAAGAATATATATACAGTTTAAAGTTGAAATTGTGTTGTGTCTATTGCAACAAGTTGTCCGTTATATATAGATCTAGAGTTGATCATTTTAAAATTTTATTTCAGACAGCAAAGGAAGGATCAATTCCAATCCGTTTGATAACAAATAACTCTTCCATGAGACTGACAATCAAGAAAAGACTCAGCGATTGTTCATTTGTTTCTTCAAGATTAGAGATAATTCTTGATGATATTCTTTGGATTCTCACGCAATCTCAGTTACTCAAGCTGTCGTCGTTCGTCCATTTTATTTTGAAAACACGGCAGAAGTTCCTTCCAATGGCAAGTCTCGATGCTCCAAAAGAACACACTCCGGCCAGCCAACTGACTGCACAAAAGCGGAGCACCACTCAATACCAAGGTCAGGGACATGGTTATGCATTGAATGCGCTGTTTACAGAACACGACGTCGAGGAAACGTCGTATCATTTAAAAACAAACAGGATTGACTTGCATTTGTGCGATGACGAAGCACTGCAAGGAACTACGCCTCGCAACCATACGAGCACTGACAATGACAAGGGAACAACTCGTGGATCGGGAGCTCTTTTGATATCTATCACCAATTTCAGGTTGGATCATTACCCATATCACATTGCTGGTTTACGACGAAAGGTTGATAGGATGGATGACGATGCTCTGTTTCGGAGGAAGCAATGGGCTCAGCAGTTGTTTGATTTTTTTCTCAAAAACGAAGGGAAACAGATAAATCAGTTAGCCAATCAGGTTTGCCAATTAATCTTTCTCAGGCAGAATGCTACTGTTTAAGGGTCGGGTCTTATTTGAGCTCACTCAGTGAAATTGAAGTAACTAGAAACGATGTGAAAAAAATTCGTTGTTTTTGTCATTGGGTTTTGTTTTTGTAAAATCTCTTGTTAAGAGTTCACATTGGCCTTGTCACGTTGGAGGCTTGACTCGTCCATTTTGTTGAAGATAACTCTCCTAGTTGAAATAACTACTTTCAATATATTTATTGCTCTCCACAATAGCTCTCCACATTTTTAACGCTAGCTGTCTTTGGTCCTTGATACAACGGTAGTTTTAAACCTGGCACAGGGGTCACTTTGACCTCGACACGGGAGTTATCTAAACCTTGGCTCGAGGGTTACTTTGACCCTGGCACCAGTGGAGCAAATAAGGAGGTGTGGGGGGTGCGACACTTCTAATAGTCCAACAAGTCTGTCCCATATGGCATTTTAATAGTGTAAAATCGGTCCCAATCTGACTGTTAGAAGTTAGATTGTCTTCATTACTCTTATTTCAATCGTTTTTTTCTGGCAACAAGATTGCTGTCCGTAAAAGCCATATTTTCGAAGCTGCGTTGGACCGATATTGCCTTCGAAACAAATGACAAGGAAATTCGATTTTAATTTGGGGAGTCAAACGCTACAAAATGGCTCAAATTCTTGGCAGATCCCAAACTAAATTTGTAAATATCAACTGTTTGCATTGGGAATTTCTCTCAACTCCAGTTAGATAATTAAGGTAAGGGAGTGGTGACAATTATACTTTTAGAGTCGTTTTAAGCCTATCTGAAGGGCGTGATCCCAAACATTTTTCGTGGTAACCTCCGAATGCCCCGCGCTCCCCCCCCCATCGTTTTAATTTTCAAGTTTCCTTTCTTGATTTTTTACGGCTACATGCCTGGACGGCATATGTAGATGTGAGCCTCAAACAAATTCTATCAGTTACATTTTATATTGAGACAAGGCTTTAAATATGAATAAATTTGGCTACGTTATTTTATTCCATTATTTTGCAAGATGTCGGTCCCTCGCGGAAAAAAACGTTTAACACTTGCGCCCCTGCCTGTCACAAGGATTGCTTTGAATTTGGCACAAGGATCATTGATGCTGGCACTATGGCCACTTTGCCTCTGGCACTAGAGTTACTTTGACCCTGAAACAAGAGTCTCTTTGACACTGACACAATGGTTACTTTCACCACTAGCACAAGGGTCACGTTGACCCGTAACACAAGGCCACTTGGACCCATAACGAAAGGGTACTTTTGACTCTAGATCAAACGGCAGATCGGACACTTTAGCTTTGAACTTGCAATCTCTATTTAGCGATTGTCCAAATCTATGCAAATTGTTTTTACGATGTTCATCATTACTAAGTTTTACTTCGCATCACTGTTCAATTCATTCATTCATAAACCCTCATTAATTAATTAATTAGTTGATTAATTGATTAGTTCATTCATTCATTTATTCATTCATTCATTTATTCATTCATTCATTCATTCATTCATTTATTCATTCATTCATTCAT
>JAYJMH010048082.1:0-14023 GCA_036873815.1 Phacellophora camtschatica
GGTTGCCGGGTGGCGGGGTTTGTGGTGAGGGGCGGGGTGGGTCGTTTTCCTGCTACACGTAATAAAATTTTTAAAAAATAAATATTTTTGCTTTCTTTTGGTGTAAGGTAACTTGGTCAATATAAAGCTTAGGTTCATGTATTTCTCTCCTTGATAACAGTATATCATAGGCAGTAGCTAGAGTATGTGTCACTAGAGGCTCATCAAGAATAGAAACCTTGGGTAAGTGATAGAAGCCCATAATCTCCCTACTAGGGTTACAGGAAACATGTGGTTGTTTCACAACTGGCTCATTAGTCAGAGACTACGGCTCAGCATCCCTAACAATCTGCTCCAGACATGAAAGTTTAACAGGAAATTTTGGAACAGGAACGGCTACATCTAAAAGATGAACTTGCTGTTCCAACTTCAATTCTTGACAAGAGCACTAGGGACCCTTTTTCTATATAATAGACATAAGACGACTATTATGGATTACAAAAGAAACACAAATCCTATGCTTTCACCGGCGGGAGTCCCCACAAGCAATACAACTACGGGAACCTGTGAGGTTCCAAAAGTTGGAACCAATGATGGTGCTTCCATTAATCCATCAATGACAAACCCGTATTTACAAGGACATTATGCAGTAGAGATCTAGAGATCAGGAACATATTTCACGTACTACATAAAAAGGAAAAGAATAATTCAGTATGCCCTTACTACCTACTTTCTGAAGCCTATAAGTATTGTCTTCGAAGTACTGTCGTCGGAAAATATTCAGAGTTCGCCGAAAGGAGCAGTGTTTAGACCCGAGATCACTAAGACTAGAGAGCAGATAAGGGCAGAACACAAGAACTTTACCACTAACCGACAATAAAAAGGTCCCAGAAAAAATACGAACGGAAGAAGGAGGATTGCTACCATACATACTAAACATTTGAGCATATTTAATGTAATGGACCTGTTTGACCAGATAGGTTAAGTAAGCTGGAAGCTTAATCTGGAAAAAGCTACAATATTTCAAGCAAGAACTAATTCCAGTGTGCTAACATCCGTGGAGAAAGTGAGCATGGATATATTGGTATTGTCAATGATCTACGCATAACTCATGGCCAAAGCAAGCATCAAGTTGGGCAAGAGCTGCGGAGAAGATGGAGAGATGTAAGAAGTTTTTTAAAGTATGTACCTTAGGATACAATAGTACTTTAATTTATCAACAATGCTTATCCAGTGAAATTCCCAAAGTGTTAAAACTCTGAATTTATTCTTCCTAGTAAGCTATAGTTACGTTAAACAATTGCGTAGACTCGTAGACTTGTTAAAATTTTAGGAAGCCTTGGATAAGGAGTGTCATCTGAACAAAATCACGTAATACTTGCAGCATGTCTGTGACACCTGTTTTGCAAAAATAAAATGGAATACTGCTGGCAACATTCCTAGAGAAAATAACCATATTTCTCTGAAACATAAAAATATATCAAAGTTAATACCTTGCAAGGTTTTCGACGACCTTCACTTTCGAGTGGTATAAAGTCCAATCGATTTGTTGTTCTAAAATCCATCATTGGCGGTTCTGGATTTATACTTCCAGAAAGAGGTTTCATCGATTTCATGTGTACATCCAAATCCTTTTGCTTAAAAGATAACTGGTAACCTGTCATTTTATCTTCGGAAGATTTTAATTCGAATGTTGCCTTCATGCTTGGGAATTTCTTTGTGCATCCTTTGTGTCTGTGAATTCGCCTGCAAAAAATATAAAATTACCAAATATTTATGTGGAGATTTTAAATAAGATAATTATTTCTTTCTTTCCATAATAGTCAGGGCTGTTAGCATCAAAATTTTGATGAATCGTGCACAATGTGATATAGGCATGAAATTTGGTAGGGATATATAGTTTGACACACTGAAAAAGATAGAATGCAAACCCCAACTAAAATATGCCCCCTGGTACTATTTAGAGATAGAGTACACGGATCCAGGCCTCTTTTGAGGGTTTTGCAATAACTTGATTGTAGAAAGTGAAACAAACAGAAAAATTGGCAAAGTACCCAGTTTGATATGCTGAAAAAGATAGGATGTAGGACCTTGTGCTATTTTTAGACGGGTGATCGCATCCTGGCCTCTTTTGGAGACTTTGCAAAAACTTAGTTGCAGAAAGTGAAATAGGCATGCAACTTGGTTTAACATTCTGAAGAAGATATGATGCAGACCCTAACCAAAAAATGTATTTAACGTATTTAACCATTTATAGCTAAGAGCTTTGGATTGAGTTTGGAGCTGGTAAAAACAAACGCTGTCTACCTGTCCATGATTATGCTACAAACCTAGGAGACAACGTAGGCGCAGGGCTACGTTTCTGGTATGCTTTCACAGGCTCAGGGCTACGTTTCTGGTATGCTGTAACACTGTTTCAGCTTTTTAACTTTTTTGTGCCCTTTGTTACTCATGTATTCATAAAAAATGATTCTAAAAAGAATTTTGGAAGAATAGGTTTCTCACGAGTCACAATCTCATGAAAACAAAAGCCAGAAAGGCCTCAGTGTGCTATAAAAATTATGCATAAACAGTATACATACAGAAATTTTTATATAGACATATTCTGCTGACAAAAACGATGTTCCTTTTAGAATCATATGGGACCAATCTCTCGAGAAATGGCAGTATCTACCTGATTTTAATAACTTCAGATGGAATGTATTAATATCTATCAAACCAAAATGCTATGCCAAATGAGTTACGTCGGTGTGACGGTCAGTGCTCAGAAACTGATGAGTTATTTCAGTAAATAGCAATATTTAGAGTTAGAAGCGTCAGGGCCGTATGTGCTATATTTTATGTTGGTATTGTGAATTTAATTACACTTTGAGCCTTGGTTCTATGTAACTCTGGGTAAAGTAGCACACATACTTTTGTACACCGACGATTCTTGTTTAATATTTAGGGAGAAAAAATCAAAAAATAGAGGAGAAGTTAAATAGAAATTTCAATTCTCTCAGTGTTGGTTTATAGAAAATAAGCTCATAAGCAAATAGTATTCACCTTGGTGAGGAAAAAACAAAAAGTATTCTTCTTGCGCGCAATAAGAACAAGAACACAAACAAACTAAACATAAATAGGGAGGACATCCACATCAAACAACATTCACAGGTTACAAATCTCGGATCTGAATACCATAATGGCTGGATGAAACCATCATTCTGTCTCCAACCAAATGTTTTGTCAATGGTAGGAAAATCGATTTGCTTCTCGGTACAATGACACAAAATGTAGCAATGTAGCCAACTTCGCTTTAGGTGTTGCAGAGCACCGTTATCATACATAATGATTCCCTCGCTTGACTTCACTTTTTGCTTTTGGTACATGCGTACTCTTTTTTGTCAGTTAATTTTGTATTTGTAGTTAGTTAATTTAGTTACTCTTTAATTTTTGTTTAACATTGTGCATCTTAATGTATTGGCCATGGGGTAGTCATTGTCTTTCGCTCCTCATGGTATCGTTCCTGTATTGTTGTATAGTAATTAGGAAAGTATAGTAGAACGTAAAAGATGTATTGTAATATTTTATATGGATATTAAAAATAAAAAAATTAATAAGTATTTCAAACCGGCGTGAGTTGATACCTTACTGTAATGCGCATGATTTTTTCCTGTAAATTTGATGCACTGATTTTCTATCACTAACAAATATGGCACAGAATGATTCATAACAGCAGAGAACGTTATTAAGTATATTATTAAAAATTCTGCTAACAAACATTTACTCAAAAACAATAATATAATTGCAAAAATGCAGTTAATTTTGGCTAACCATCGTTTGATTCCAAGGGCCTTCGTTCTCGAAGAAGCCATGTTGATTTTATGCAGCCAAAAGTGAACGGATGGCACCAAAATGGATAAATCAACCCCGAGATACTGTTCTGCTGCCCTCTGGAAAACTCAGTTCTCCCCGAAATGAAAACAATTCCTGTTCACATGGAAAATTATCAACATTTCACGCCGACCTGAAATCTCAGGCCGGTTTGAAAAGCCGAACTGAGTTTCAAGGTGGCGTAAGTTTCAGCTCGCCTAACTCATGTGAACACTCTAAGGGCTCTGACCAGAGACCGAATTGAACTCACGCCGGCGTGAGTTTCAAACCGGTCTGAAAATCCTCATGTGAAGGGACTCTAAGTCTGAAAAAGACTTCAAAGATATGTGAAATGCAAGCAAGGATTCTAACTCAAATTGAAGAATATTTACTCTTGGAAAATGCAGAAACTTTTCTTTCAAACGCATCAGCCTTGTCCTAAAATATTTGCAAATAATGTTTCTTAAATGTTATTTTTTCAGGGATGGTAGTCTTAAATCGAGATGAATTTAAGAAGTTAATTCTCGTCCCTGCACTGAAGATTCAGCCCAGGTATTGCAGCAAACTTAGAAAATCACTTTCTAGAGTAGTTTTACACCAACCACGCTTCAAAGATATTGTCACTGACCCATTGGACTCAAGTATGAAATTGCTTCTTCTTGATTCAAACTTTTCATCCATTGCTGAACTCAGACCAACCGAGAAAATTGACGTAACCGAGAGCAGTGCAGAGCTTGTAAACTTTGAAATTTGCTGCACGTATGACCATTTCACCGCAGATCAGATTTTAAATGCTATCATGCCACAGGGAATAGAAGTTACAACATCATTCGAAACCATTGGCCACATAGCACATATCAATCTTAAAGAACAGCAATTGAAGTTCAAACAGATTATTGGTAAGGAAGTTATTAATTAATTTATTTATCAATCAATGTGTTCTTTCGTCCCAAATGCCGAAAAGGGCTGCATTTATTCTGGTAATATGTCAAATGTCAAATTACGACAAATTTGACATCCACTGACAAGCAAAGAATAATTCTAATAAATTGTTGCTGCGTGTAGTACGTCTATTCGTTCGAATTCGACTTATGTACAAATGAATACAATAAGTTTCTTTACATATTACAAAATTTAAAGAAATTTTCGTATTCATTTGTACATAAGTTCAATTTTTTATTTTTTAAACTTAATTTTATAGAATAAAATTCTGCTTGTATAATATATATTCTGCTTGTATTTGATCCAGCTACGAGTTTTTGCATTTTGAGATTAGCCAATCACGTAACTGGATTTTTTGCACATGATTGTAAAATGTAAATTCTAAACATTTATTTGCTGTTTTCATTATGTCAACAAATCAACTTCCTCGTGTCAATGAAATACAAAATTATCTTATATGCAAGGTTTTAAGATAGGCAAAACGACAGCAACTAGAACCTCGTATAGAAGGTCGTATATTTACTTATATATTTACGTATATTTCAAAGGCATGTTTACTTAGGATTACAGCAAAACCTCATGCTATACTATGTTTCTTGTACTGTGGCCACAAGATTGTATAATATTGTTGATCAAATTAAGGTATGTCGATCACTTCGTACAGTCTCTTGGGTAAAAATATTGCACAAAAGAAACATTCTTATTTTAACTGAATAGATTGGAGAAGAACTACTACGTATATAAACGAAATGTAAATTTGCAGTTGCCAGTATCTGTACCACCAGGATGGTGAATTACAAAACATTACATAACAATGATGAAATTGACACATTATTTCTCGAGAACAAAGGAAAACTCTCTCAACTGGAAAGGGACACCAGCCAAAATTAACACCAGCCAAAAAAGTTCGTTTCTAACTGATGATAGCATTGATGGCGGCCAAATGGTTAGATTGGTGTGCGCTATAAAAATTTCCTTCCCGGGCTGAAAATATATTACGATTATATGAGAAATTTCAGCCCATTTACCCGAGATGAGAAATTCCATCTCGGCTAGCTCAAGGCGGGCTAAAATTTTGTCATATAATCGCAAACTGAATGAATTGATTGAAGAGGAGGGCTGAGTTTTTACCTCGGCTAGACCGCGAAAAATCTCAGCCTGGGCTGAAAACTCTGAAATAATCAGATCAGCCTCATAATAAAACTTTTTTTGAGACACCCAACCTAATTAAATTTTAACTTGCAGGTCAAGTGATTCTTGACAAGAATCCAAGTATAAAAACTGTCGTTAACAAAACCAACACCATAGAGGAAACATTTCGATTTTTCAAAATGGAATTACTTGCTGGAGAAGACAAAACATTTGCGTGTGTGAAACAACATGGTTGTAAGTTTGAATTTGATTTTTCAAAAGTTTACTGGAACTCTAGGCTTCAGACCGAGCACATGAGGATTGTGGATATGCTCAAAGAAGGAGATACTGTTTGTGATGTTTTTGCAGGCGTAGGCCCATTTGCAATCCCTGCTGCAAAGAAAGGATGCACGATTTATGCAAATGATCTTAACCCAGAATCCTACAAAGCTTTGAAGTATAATGCTATCATCAATAATGTCAACGATTCTATAATTGCTTATAACCTCGATGGAAGGGACTTTCTGAGAAAATCGTTTAAAATTGAAGGCACCGGTACTTCGTGTCAAGATTTACATATTGATCATGTTATCATGAATCTTCCTGCAATTGCAGTTGAGTTTTTAGATGTTTTCAAAAGCACTGTAAACAAGAACAGCCCTTGTATAGATAACGAGGATAGTTTAAAGACTAGTAACATTCATTGCTATTGCTTTTCAAAAGCAGAAAATCCGTACCAAGATGCAAAGGATAAAGTTGAACAAATATTAGGCCGTGAAATCGAGAGCTGCAAAGTACACATGGTTCGAAATGTTGCTCCAAAAAAGCTGATGATGTGTGTGTCGTTCAAACTCAGCTTCAGAACAAAAGTTTTAAAGCAAGATAGTATTTGTACTAGAAAGGTATCTGATGTCGAATGTAATGAGAACAGAGGAGTAAAACGACCTGCTGAAGATTGAAAATTTCACATTTCTTAAGACTGAAATATATGTAATAATGCAGGAAATTTGAAATATTTTGGGAAATAAAACTGAAACAATTTGAGATCAAATTACAAAAATCCTGCAGCAAAAGAATAGCCACGAAATTACAGACACTCTATTAACATGTGTGTATCAGAAAAATCACAATTACAACTGAATATGGGAAGTTTGGTAATCTTTTTATTACCTGTTTGCCTGTAATGTGGTCACAAATTTACGAAATTTAGTTATTATAAATGGGCAATTATTATGCATCCTGTCATCATCATCATCACCATCAGTCTCAAGCCCCCCAGCTTAAATAGCAGAAAACGGCTAGAATCTTTCAAATATTTCCACTATTTTGTTTCAACTTTACATCAAACTACTGTAAATTTGGTTCATTAAATGGTGTATTTCTCCAAATTTAACTTTTGTGTTAGCTGGTACATAACACAGTTTCAAGAACCAGAAAGAGGTGAAATGTCCGACTCTCACTTTGAAAATCACCGTACACAAGTCGAGATTCTTGATGTCAAATACAAGCCAAACGTTTTCCCTCGCCGGAAAATCACAAGGCATGTGCAAAGTATTTATAGTGTGTCAATAAAAACAATAGATTCGAAATTAAGCGCTGTTGTTAATTCAGTGGTAAATGTTTTATCGATGAGTAAAAGAAAAAAAATTAAGCTCCTAAGGACTTGAAGCATGAAAATAACTTAAATGTGAATGAAAATAACACTAACAAAATATGTTTTTCCATTGATATTTCCCACAATACTTAGTCAGTAATTTCCAAGGGAAAAAATGCGCCGGTCCCATCACCATAAGACTCCAGGCTTTCACCTTCAGAAGCGACGCCTCTTTCTCATAACCATCAGAAGCTCCATTGAAACCTCAGTTGGTCCATAATAAAAGAGATGAGGACGAGGCAATTTGGTATCGAGTTAAAAATTTGGAAATTCTGGAAGAATATTTGCCCCTGGTTATTATTCTATCAAACGTCTACCTTGGAAACAAATTTTCTTGTTAGCATTTTGTGATAAGATATATATGATGACATATATACGTGACATATCTGACGACACATACTAAGTGTTCCAAAAAAGGTTAAGGTGTTTGCCAATTTATTAGGCAAAGAAAAACGGTGCGAATCGGTCAAAATTGAGTTAAAAATTGAGTTAAAAGTAGTTTTGTTAAAAAATTAGCTAAAAAATTTCAAGAAGAAACTTTGACCACGCCTGTTCAACATTTTGGTTTTGCTGCAATTGTAAAGAACATGTTATTCAAGAACTAATTATGCAAGTTTTTCAAAAACTAATCGTACAATATTCCCTTACCACTTTCTTTACAATTGAAGTGTAAAGTAGAAATACAAGTGAAGCTAAAATTCTTGAGAATTCGAAATAAATTTTATGGGCTAATTTAGGTCTTTCGCAAAATAGTGCTCTTCCCCTTCTGGCGACTTACAGTTTTTCTTGGCCTCAGAAATTGGCAAATTACTCAAATTTTTTCTGAGACACCTCGGTATAATGTTTGTAATGTGTGGCAGAAAATTAATTGTTTATGGGAAATTTCAGTATAGCTTTTTCTCCCTCTTTACCATGGGAATTCGGAGAATGCGGACGCCAAAATAGTAGTTACAGATAATTTCTTGCCATATTAATTGAATGAAGTCGTTGTCTTTTCTTCTTAATTTTCTGTGTTCCTGTTGTGTTGTTTTATTTTGGCGTCCGAATGCTCATGCCTTGACTTAAAAAGCCGTAACACGTTTGATAGGAGACACAAAAGAGAAAGTTTTACGAAGACCAACAAAGAAAACGTTTTTAAATCTTTTATACAAGTCTTCGCATAAATATTTCAATGAAAGCATTTATTGTAGTGCAGATAGCACAGCACCCAAGCAAATGTATCTTTTCAGCTCTCGTGGTCATTTTCTTCCATTATCGACATTATGTACTGATGTGCTTTTGGGGCAAGGCATTTGAATGCAAGAATGCCAATGAGAATAGCACAGCAAACCACTTTCCAGGAGTTCAACGACAACCCCAAATGCAATGTCTCTAACACTAAAAAATTAAACAAAACTAAAATGAATGGCCAGCAAAAGGTTGAGTAAGCATGTTAAACAATTCTATTGCTCTGTGTGTTGCAGGTGTGATGTTGAATAGATCTGACTACACCTTGTCGAAGGGTGTTACTGTTAATTGTTGTTTAATTGTATGTAGTTTGTTTTTACTAACACAGCTGCTATGATAGGAGTCAAAACGAACTGCTAATAAAATCAAAAAAACTTTCAATTCGTTTCAATTTCTTTGAATCAATTTCGAATTGAATTTCAGATTTGATCTTATCTGATTTACAATTCACTAAAACTTTATAAAAAATTATAATAAAGCTGTGAGATGGATTCTGGGCAGGCTTTAAGAGAATTAAACAAATGCAACAAAAACATATGCTGGCTGAGGTATGACATTGAAAAAAAGAATGTTGAAGACATTATCTGAATAAATAGTAGTAATTTAGAAAGGTTCACAATGACAGTGCTGCATGTCAGATCTGAATAGACTCCTCAAATAAATGTCGCTGCATAGTTTAGATACCAGAAAGCCTTGATTTCCAATGGGATTTTTAAAATTGAGTGAAATGCCATATTTATTTTGCACTTCAATGGTTCAATTTATACCTCTACTATCTTCAATTTGATATAATTTTTGCACCTAATAACCTCTTCCATGGGTATATATTCTTCTTATGTAGGAATAATTTATTTTAGATGCCGGAAGAATTTTCAGATTTTGGAAGAATATATACCCCTTAATCTTATTAGACATGATTCACAAACCTATATTGAAGACAATTGGATCTGAAAGTCTGTCTGGATCCAATGGAAAGCCAATTCGATAGGCAATTACTTCAACAAGATAACCCTGCAATGTATAACAAATATGTCAACAGTTGAATTTGTTATGATAGTTTAATCAGGAAATTTTAGTCTTGTATTTAAGGCAGAGAAAACCCAGAGGAAAAATCTTTTAACTGATGACGCAAAATTTCAACATCAGTGCCATTAAATACCAAAGCAGCTAATTAAAACTGGAGGTCATTCCTGTTTTGTTCCAGTTCTATTTTAATAGAATACTGAAAATATAATGTCAACTGGAAAGTTGTTTCTTTAGTCAAAAGACATTTTTACTTTGTTCCATTACCATAAATTTTTTGTCTCAAAGAGGAATGATTTCAAAATCAGGAAAAAATATTTACCCCTGCGAACTGTCAAGTTTCAACAATTTTAAAAACAAAATAACTTTTCAATGTATTTAAAAAAGTGGACAACTTCAATGTATTTAAAAAACATCTGGGTCTCTGTTTACAAATTCCAGAAATTCATTTCATGCTGATATTTTTATGGCAAAGCTTTGTTATAGCATAAAAATATAAAAAATTGTTAGAGTCAACTTCATTAGGTCATTAAAATAATTGTTCTTACCTTAACATCATGGTTTGTTTTAAAGTTTATTTTCTGGATGTTCAACAAATGCCTTGACTTGAACTTCTGATCATTGTGCAATATACGGAGTGTAAAATCAGTTGGAACCTAGAGAAACATGCAAAATTGTATCAATGGTTCTTGAAAGGTAGGCCAAATTTCACATTGAATGTTGTCTGAACCACCACCATTGTGTTTACACATGTGAAGGCGACATGAAACTTGTACCGATTTTATGCCAGTACGAAACTCTCTCGTGTAAACACAACAATTTTCATATTGTAACATTTGTCAGGAGAGACAGTACCTCAAAGCTTGCATGCACTTTCCTATCACCCATGCATTTTTATTATAATCCTTCCATCAACTATACAAAATTGTACAAATATTAAAGCCAGCCATTAGGACAAAAAGAGAATAATTTTATGATTCTGACTTTATTAATTTTATTGCAAGGCATCAGTTTCCATGTAGGATATTCCAATTTTAACATGAATGTCAAAAAAATATTAAAATGAAATGAAAATGCAATGCCTATACTTACAACAGCAGGGTATGAAATTCGTACTTCATAATTTGAATTTTCTCTAAGGTTTATCAACTGAAAATGTGCAACTTGTTTGTCAAATAAGATCTTGAAATATAAATTTAATTATTTATAAAAAATAGATATTAAAAAAATTTCATTTTATTTTGTTTTACTTTCACTAGTGTTTGCAACAAAATCAACAAATTGAAAACCTGGAGTTTAGTTCTTTAGATCGTAAATTGATAGCTTCATGATTTTCAAATTCCCAGACTGAACAAATTTATGTTCATAACTTTTGATCATAGTTAATTTAAAAATAACAACACCAAAGCTGGTGAAAGTATGTGAATAAGATCTTTGAAGCTCATCAATTTTCAAGTAACCTGTGTATTGTTATGCGCATTAGCTTCTGTGTGCAATTTACTCTGTGTGTCTGCCAGGGGAAAATATTCTTCACAACACTTCTGCATTCCACCGGAAGAAAAAAGAAATTTCTTGTAAATTCTAATTGGACAGTGTTAAATTGGACAGGGAAGAAAAATGAAACCTAACTACTTGCTTGCTGGGGAAAAATAACAAATTATTGTGAAAGAATGTTTACCCAAATTATTGTGTCTGTATTTCCAGGCACCCCATAACAATGGCTCACTATTTAAATTCACATTCAATAATTGTGGGAGAGTAGAGAGTTAAGTGCATTTGGTGACTACTTTAAACTTTTTGTAAAGAGTTCAACTTTTCCATTTAGTGATTTCATAAAAGCAATCTGTAAAGGACATCTGCATAAAACATAACACTTTTGTTGATTTATATATTAATCAGTCAGGGGGTGCACTCAGTGTAGTAAGGCCTGAGCATGTCTGTGTGCTTTCGGCTAAAACACTAAACCATTGTTCTTTCTATTGTTTCTTGGTAGTAGCTGTAGCACTTGTGCAGTTAAGATAATTTCTGGCACAGAACTCATGAATATGGAATGTAATTTGGTTAATCAGTATGCAAAGAATTTCTCCAAATTATTTACAGTGTAATTTACAAGAATTACTAAAAGTTATTACAAACCTCATTATATATTATTTTATCTGGTTCAAGGCTGCAAAAAATACAAATTTGATGCACAAATTAAAACAATTTATTAAATAGATAGGGGTTATCACACAACTATTACTTAGCTTGCATGCAGCCTTGAGGGGCTGCATATACAGTAGGCAACAACTACTAAACTATTTAGATATTTTAATGTTAAAAAGTATGATAAAAATACAGGGGTGGTGGGTGGCCAGATTGGAATTCTGCCTTGAACAGGAGACTTCTCCCCTACACACTTTTCCTTGCAACAACAGCAGCTAATCCAACCATGGTAAAAACAGTTGATAGCACAAATGGTGTCTCTAGCGCCGTAAAATGTTTTCTTTTGTATTCTTCAGTGTAATCTTTTTGTTTATGTTTCAGAAATCTCAACTGCGCAAATTTCAACCCCAAAACATTTACAGCCACAATTTTAGGATAGGAAAAGCACCTCCCTGCCCTGGGTGAATGGGGGTGAACTGGTAAATTGAGTAGGCTATTTATCACACAACATCTGTCAGTTCGGGACACAGAACTTCAATCAGGGAATAATTCCTTGATCAGGTAATAATTTTTTGATGAAGGAATTAATAAAGTCCTTGACTGATCAGGTCTTGAATAATTCCTTGATTGAGGAGGAATTGTAAATCGCCCATCAACATCATGTAATTTTTTTGATGAGGTGACTTTTCTTTGAGGAGAAATTCAATGGTTATTTTATAGAATCTTTCAAGCAGTCAAGCAGAACATTAAAATGGGAATTATTTAAAAAATCATCTATTCTCTCTAGTATAGGTCTAGGCCTATCGATCGAATCTTAGTAAAAGTGATCTAGATACTAGCTGCTTTACCTTTTCAAAATTTCACCTCCATTACATACGCATAGGAAAACGACAAAACAAAATGCAATTATCTTGCATGTCATCGGCGCTTGCAGCCTTCTTGCTGTGACATTTTCTTGCATTGACAAATTTTATCAACATTTTTAGGCCAACTGGCGCGAAAACTCTGTCCGCGCTTGCCGCAGACTGGGTCTAAACTTCTGCGGCCTGGGTCTTGTCAGCAGTACAGTGAGGAAATACAAGCAAATTCTCTTCTCTTTTCAAGAATTGAACAAAAAGAGGGTTCAGGCCTAACAGGCCAGGCACTCAACTTAAAAGGGCATGATGTTGGCTTGATGTGTCTACGATTTTTGAATTAGAGGATGGCTGACAAAGATCTGAAAAGTGTATTGCTTTTAGAGGCATATTATGGAGGATCTCACAAGCAACTGATTGATTTGGTGGAAGAACTTTTCGCGCCAAAATGTGACAAAATCGTAATGACTGACAAGAAGTGGCACTGGCGGATGAGAACGAGCGCTTTGCATTTTGCAAAGGTGATACCATGCAGCTCTCAGCATAGGTTAGTTTACTAGACTACATCTACTGTGAAAATTATGTTGAACTTCTTTGTTGTGCTGTGATGCTGTCTCTGTGTGTAGTTGGGGCAAAAAGAAAATATAAATTAAAAAGGGTCTGGTGACCAGATTAGATAACTTGCTCCTCCAAGGGTAAATATTCTTCCAAAATCTTAAAATTCTCCCTGCACCCAAAAGCAAATTATTCCTATATTTACTGCACTACACGTTTTTTTTTATAGAAAAGTATTTGTAAGAAAGTTATGCTCGGTTCTCCAAAAAGTTAAGAAAGTTCAGGGCTAGATCTTATGTTGAAACCTAAGAAAGTTGAAAAATTTAGATATTCAAAATTTCAAAAGGAAATTGCTGTGCAGATGATTATATTAAACCAGACGAAATTGACGGTGTCAAAATAATTTGTTTATAGCTAAAATGGCATAGTTAATTCAGTTCTGTTTGTTGGGTTTTCTTTGCATGACCAATTGCACTCTGTTTGTTGGTTTTTCTTTGATAGTTGATGTTGTGACGTTGAGGGTTTTTTCAAAAAATATAGCATATTTATAGCATTTCATCTTCTCCATTACTGCGCATGCTTAGTAACGTAAAACTTTCCAATTTTACGTTAAGAAAGTGTTAAGAAAGTTTTAGTGCTGAAATTAGGAAATAGCTAAAAA
>JAYJMH010048093.1:0-37121 GCA_036873815.1 Phacellophora camtschatica
AAATTCTGCCGGTATCGTGTGAACGCAAGCAAAAATTTTAGAAGCGTCACATTTTGTTCCGTTTTCAAATTGTGCCGCATCGTGTGAACGTAGTCTTATTCTTTTTTCAGTTTTGCTCGAAATCACGAATAATATATGAAGTTAATAACTGAATTTATTTCTGATTGTATTGGGAATTTAAAATCTGGTTGTATTGACAATAGAATGAGATGGAAAACGACGAATGCAGAATTTTTTGGAAACATGCTTTCAAAAACAAACCTTCGCATTTGTGTGTGTTGCATACCACTGATTCATGAGCTGGTCCAAGTTTGCTACAATCCTTCCCTCCATTAGAAGGCATCGGATTGTTGCATTTTCTTGAATGCACTTTTCTGCCTCCTCCGCAAGATTTGCTGCATTTACCAAATTTGGTCCATTTAGAATACCCACCATTCACTATAATTAATTATGAATTATAAAAGTGGTTTGACAAAAGAAGAAAACAATCCATTATTTTTTATGCAGTACTTTGCTATTTTCAACAAAAGATATTTTGTCTATTTTTTCGAATTAATAATAACAATATAAATACCCAGGGTATCACTTGGTTAATCATTAAAAACTATGTTAGTCATTATAAACTAGATTAATCATTATAAACAATGCTAATTATTGTAAGCTATGTTGATTATTAACAGATACCGTTATTATTTTACGTTTTGTCTATTATCATTAACTATGTTAATTATCACAAACTACACTCTTTTTTATAAGAACCAGGTAATTTTTGCCAAAGCTCTGTTTTTAAATTTCTAAGAATTTGAGGCTGAAATTTTCTAAAATTGTTCTTATTTTTGCACGGATGATTCTTCTGTAATTGTATCCTAATTGACGACGTAACCAGCTTTTCCTGCTTTGCTTCAACAACACATAGGGAGCATTTGTGTTTAGTATCATTCGTGTTTGTATACTTCAAGCAATTTGTATATTATTAATCACCGAAAATAATTTTATATTACTAAATGCGGTGCTAAATTTTTTTGAAATGTTTGATCTAATGCTGAGCATGTTCTTAACTTATTCTTATTTTTTGAAAATTCGAGCTTCGATGTTCTTATAAAAACAAAGAGTGTATGCCCTAAACATTTTTACAAGCAAGCCAAATCAATACAAATAGTTCAGCCAACAGGATAATAGAATTATACACTGGGTACCAGAAATGTTTTTACTGAAAGTCTGGTACCCAGGGTGATAGAACTAGAACTGACGGCAACAAATTATGTTGCTTTTTATTTGAAATGAAAGCTTGCTGAAAATGGTACCAGAGCCTCACTCGTTCAAAAACATTGAATCAAAATGAAAATGACAACATAATTTTTGTCATTTGAATTTTCGTGGCTCTGGTACCAGAATATAAAAGTGCAATAAAGTACCTGGGCATGGCTTGTTGTCGCATGATTTTGACTCAGAATTATTTCCTTTGCAATCTTTGCCACCATTTTTTGGTTTTGGGTTAGTGCAGGAACGAGATCTTGTTTTCATTCCACTACCGCACGTTTTTGAGCATAAACCAAAATCAGACCAAGCTGTATATCCTCCATCGACTAAAAATAGATGGAAGGCAAGATTATTCAATATATAATATCCGAAGATATACAGTCCTCCCCTGTCAAAACTGTCACTCCATTTAAAGTCACATCACCAGTTACAGTCGCTTTCATATTTATTCCAAATGTGCAAAATTATTGCATTAACTTTGGCTACTGACAATCACACTCCTCTTACAGTCACATCTTCATAAATAGCATTTGGTGTGGTATGATTATGTCCGGAGCTCGGGGTGTCCGGAGCCCGGGGGAGGGTATGCCCTAATATTTGGGTGCGAGTATGTGCCACCGATAAGGATGGGTTTGACGAAGGCAGTAAATTCTCTAAACATGGGTATGATTTTCAGCAAAAATGCCTTAATGTTGGGTTAGATATCAAAAATTGTCGCTAATACTGGATTTTTTCGAATAAATCCCAACATTAATGTTGGGTATACACAAAAAACTGAACATTAAAGATGGGTAGGTTTATAAAATCTCAGCGGGACACTCCCGGCTGACCGTGGAACATGTACCCCTCCCTCGAATAAGCGCCCACCCGTTGCAGGTTTGATTTGGAAAACAAGAAAAACAAAGTACAACTATTTTAACAAATTCGTGGATATTTTTTAACTAAAAATTACCACCTTCGAAAATAAGCGCCCACCTAAATATCCTCGAATTTAAATAAGTGCCCGGGCGCTTATTCGAAAGCATAAGTTATGTAGTCAAAATAAATTGGTTTACTAACTGCTAAAGAGGATGCACAATATAATTTGTGAGATGCCAGATTGGCGGTTTTTTCTTGAGCGGGATACGGGAAAAAACGATTTCTAATGAGAGGGATACGGGGCTGCATATGCACGACACAGTGAATTTGGCAAGGGACCGGAATTACAGAAATAATGAGGCTGGATACAAAAAAGAGGGGTCCGAGAGGGTGGGATAAAAATATTCTATTGTATACCCTCGTTAAGCCAATTGCTTGGAATCTAAACATTACCCTTGCATTCATACGTAACTTCCAAGTATTTCTCAGTAAGAGGACAAGGATCTTCTTGGAATACATCGTTGCTAGCAAACACTTCACATTCTGATTTTCCATCACAAAGTTTTTGTACTTTTGAAATTGATTTCTTTGCTTCACATTTAGTACTCCATGTATTTTTGTAGGAGGCTGAACATCTCTCT
This sequence comes from Phacellophora camtschatica, assembly GCA_036873815.1. Taxonomy (NCBI): domain Eukaryota; kingdom Metazoa; phylum Cnidaria; class Scyphozoa; order Semaeostomeae; family Ulmaridae; genus Phacellophora; species Phacellophora camtschatica. Next base: position 2,760 of record JAYJMH010048093.1, read on the forward strand.
TTGTTTAGACGGCCATATAGTGCAGTTTTAATGACAATTGTAGCATTTTTTTCGTTGCATTTCATCGAAATGGCATCATCTTGGCAAGCAACACTCAAGTATTCAGAGTATGATACTTTGAAAATGGAAGATTGCAAGATTATGTTACAACATGAAAAATATGAAAATAATTTATGAGAAAGTTAAGCCTGGTTTCCCTGTTGTCGCAGAGTGTCGCAGAGTGTCACTGCAAAAAGTGGTTTCTATTTGTCGCAGAGTGTTACTGCAAAAAGTGGTTTCCATTTGTCACAGAGTGTCACTGCAAAAAGTGGTTTCCATTTGTCGCAGAGTGTCACTGCAAAAGGTGGTTTCCATTTGTCGCCGTTTGTTCCAATTAAGATTTAGGACCCAATTGTGCTGGAAAATTGAAAACAGGACTGTGCACCAAATTTTGGAAAACATGCAGAAAGTAAATTTGGTACGGGTATGTGCCGCTGAAATGTTACGTGCCATTGGAAGCCATATAAATCTTATGGCTAAAGTCACGCAAGGGTAGGTAATATAAATACTTTTCGAAGATATTTTCTCATAATAGTCGATAGGTTCCAAGCACAAGGCATAAAAATCTGAGCTCTTAGAACTGAATACTCTGAAAACGGAGTGGCATTGCATATTTAGAGGTTTTTCAAAAGTAGAAATGCGCCATAGTAGAAATTTGCAAAACAAGACATTAAATATTCCTCATTTACCTTTAAGTCTTATAAAAGAGGAACAATCACAAAAAGACCAAAAAAGAATTTTTTCAGACAGTCCATTTTGTTTTTGAAACGAATTCACGATAGAGAATATCTATAGGTACTAATGAGCATGAAAACAAAGCATTTAGGTTCATTTCTAGCTTGTTGCAAAGCGTCCCTTGTGCTCTTCCATATAATATACAGGCTTTTTATAAGCAACAAAAAATTTATGTTGAGCTTCGGCATTGCTTGTTTTTAGTGATTCTCAGCCTGGCATGGTGCATACGCGTTTCCAAGTGCAGTGGAAGGTCTGGAGAGGAAATAGGCGGAGATTTCCTCCTTCTGATTATTTTTATATCTCTGCTACACTCTGTGACAGGTTGTCGGAGAGTGTCTCTAGGAATTAGGAAAACAGTTTCCATTTGCTGCAAGGTGTTGCAAAAACTATTTCGGTGACAAACACTCCGCGACTATATGGAAATCAGGCTTTTCGATAACAAGTCTTTGAAACGTTTCAGACATTTCTTTACTATTAATTTTGATAAAAGTTTTTTATTAATATTCTCTACTTTATTGGTTTATTTGCATTGCATATTTAGAGGTTTTTCCAAGTAAAATGTGCCATTGTAGAAATTTGCAAAACATGGTATTAAATATTCATCACTTACCTTTAAGTATTGTAAGACAAAACATCACAAGAAAGAGTTTTTTCAGACAATCCATGTTGTTTCTGAAACGAATTCACGATGTAGATATAATTCTTGGGTGATAACGTAAACATATATTTTACATTAAGGTGTTTATAAGCTATTATAAGCTTAAGCTATTTATAAGTTGCTAAGATTCCAGTCATTGAACCCCTATTGGGGTTTTAATGGGGTTTTAATGGGGGCATAACTTGCGATCTGACGGGAATCTGCCCTCAGTTTTCAGACAGCTACTCAGTTCTAATAGCTAAAATATGCCTTGAAAATCAACCACTGCTATGAGAAATTGCCTTCGAAAGGTACCCATATTACCAACTTTCCTGATTTTAGCCATAACATTTTTGCGGCTTTCAGCCTATCCATATGAGCGGTACATATCTGTACCAAAAATGTGTTATATTTTTCACGACAAATCTTGCAGCAAACAAATAAATAATATCTATTTGATGACTAAAAGCAAGTAAACCATGTGCAACCAAGATATTTTGTAATAATCCATAATCCAAAACAGTTTGAAAAAAGCTATCAACACATTTAGGCCTTCAAATAATAATAATTGTAAAATTAAAAATATCATTGATAAAATTTAAAAATAAGAAATAATCGTTATTCCAATGTAAAAATCACGGATTTTCCATCCAAATACATATATAATAAATCTTGTTATGCTATGAAAGTTATCTAATACAGTAAACATTAATGCTCATTTAAATTGGAATAAATGCAAGAATACGTTTGTTATAACAATTTCCAAACTACAGAAAAATCCAGGACTTAAATGTCTTAGGCATCGTGTTCAGAGCAAAGAACTGGAAAATTCTTCCATGCATCGTTTGCAGATCTCGCCACAATTGATGTCATATATGTCATATCTCTAAAAGTGCTGAAATTTCTTCTGGACAATAAACTTTGTATACGTTGAGCAATGACATATGAGATGAGTCAAATATATTGAACATTTTCGAAAACTCGAGTTTCATTCTGGTATACCTGACTAATCACCCCTTTGGAGGCGCTTCGTACCACCTTCGGGGGTAATGATTACGAGATACTATTTGAATGAATTTGATTGGTTAAAATGATTGGTTAGAATTTGGTTTAAAAACTATAATAAAACAGAGGATTCAATATCATGTGCACTTGAACGATTGATTTTGAGCAGGTTTTGAGCTGGTTAGTAAAACCAATTGGCCATTAAAGGAGATTAACAAAGAAAAATGGTCGTTAAAGGTGTTTCAGTCATTTTCTTCACTCTGTGTGATTCTCCATCTGACCATATATTTTAGATTACACGTTTAATTTTTTTATAAGAAACTCATCGGTAAAAGCGCCACACAAATTTAAAAAGCTTTTACTGGTGAATAAAAAAAACTATTGAATGTTTTAGCAAACATTACATAATGCTTAATGATGCTAATGGAGAGTACATGATTTCAAATGATTAATTCAGTGAAGATTGTGGTTTTAAATTTTTCCCCATATATACCCAGCTTTTGTTAATTTTTTTTATAGAAAAGAAGAATTCATGGTAAAAAACGAGATATTTAATATACATAGTAGCTACTAAAAACGATCATTTTCTAATTTTTCATTTTAACGGTAATTTTTTCATATACATAATACTAAAAACGATAACTTAAAAAGAAGGTTTTACAGGTTTTCCAAAATTAAGAAACTTTTACTAGCGGAGCCTTAGCCAGGTTTCTCATTAAAAAATGTGTATTCAGTAATGTAGTGGTGTGGTGTAGCACTGAATCAATGGCTGGGGGGCTCTCACAGGGTTGAGCCAGAAGGGCGATAAATTTTTGGAAGCCACGCCCTTCATCCATTCAGAAACACCAAATTTTGCTGTTTCCACGAGATGTAATATGACGACTTTTTAGTCTAAGAATTAAGAAGGGGGCTTATCCTCCCTGCTGAAGAGATAGGGGCTCCCCCCAGGGGTGTAGGAACGTTTTAGGAAATGGAGAGGCACGAAGAAAAGGGGGTTCTTTTTCGTTTTTCCTGGCACGTACGTAAAGTATTGAAAAATAAAGAAGTGTTAGCGAGCGTAAATGTTAGCGAGCGTAAATGTTAGCGATCATAAATGAACACATTTGGTTACATATTTTACAGGAACTTTTCTGACAAAAACCTTCATAAACGTTTCATTTGACTATATAATTTAAAGGAAAGAGGCACTTTTCAGACAAAAAAGGGACACTTTTTCATAATATATTTGGAAAAATATAATTGTAAAACTGTTACTGAAACTGTTGTTGAACTGTAAATTTTGACAATTTGAATTTTGGCAATTTCATTTGATTACTGCATACATAATTCCGTAGAACAATTTAACAAGCTATATCTTTTGTGGAAAAGGGTAATCTTCCTTCATAAAAAGAGGCACATTCGGCAATCCGTTTTACAGTAAATGGCATTTTTCAGACAAAAAAGGGCACTTACGGCGGTTTGCAAAATGGTGAAGGGCACATGGCCCCGAACCCTTCCCTGGTTCATACACCACTGGCTCCCTCAGCCCCACGCCCAATCTTTTGCATCGTTGGTTAAATAACAATGTATAAATATATCTATAAATCTATTGACTGCAAAAACCTTAAAATCTTTTGAACCAAACTTTACTTACCTTTCGATTGTCACTGCATGAAATTATTCCTCAACAGAAAGGTGTTCTGCGTGACTATCAGTGAAGAATGACGCCAAGTAATGTATATTCTGAATCGGGGAAGTGACGAATATAGATTTTCAGCATCCATAGCAATTTTAAAAAGCAGCTCAAATATGCCATCAGGTGTTCGTTTATTTGCTTAAAGTTTTTTAAAAATCACTTCTGAAAAACTTTACTAAATATTAACTAAGTCTACAGGTAAATCTTTAAAATATTGGTTTGCCTTTAACTTATTTTTAACACAATTTTTAAGGAGCGTTTAACCCCGTTTAACACAGTGGTGAAATAGCTTTTGGCAAACATTAGTGTTTGAGCTCATCCTCGATGTATCTAGAGATGAAAATGTTGACAAACATCAGTGTTTGGGTCAATGGTTTGGGCATATCCTCGATGTATCATATGCTGAAAATTTTGCTAAAACGAATCTTTGTTTGTGTTTTAAGAATATTTAGAAAAACGAATCACTCACAAATTTAACTATTGTTGCAAATGAAAATTGAAATATAAATAAATAGTGGTACTGTTGGAAACAAAAAAATTTACATGAGGTTTTGAATTTGTACTATTTATCAAGGGGTTTATGAACATTTGGGGTAAGGGGGGGGGCAGTTTCGTTTCCTCTTGCCCATTTTATCAAATTTTAAATTTATGTATGTTAATAAACATTCATAATCCTGTTGCACCCCAGTAAACATTAAAGCCTAAATTTATGATCAGAAATAAATATTCGAATATAGGTCTAGTTTAAATTGTAAGGTTGTAATTAGGTTGTAGTCAAAAAGGAAATGTTTATAGCCTTGCTTGTAGTAAAAAATGGAATGTTTAAAAATGAGACAATTTTGAACAAAATGGTAAGGCTATATCCTTACTTTATTTAGCCTGCATGCAGACTCGATTGGTTCATATCAAAAGGATTTACATCCAACTAAACCAGTTGAGTCTGCAAGCACCGGCCTTATCAAGAATGTAGGATTTTGCTTTCAAAATCTTAGTAAACCATGTATTTTATTTTCTAAAAACGTTTGACATTTGGAGAGAGGGTAAACCAATGTGAAATTATCTCAGCTATCAGCAATGGTCCTTTTTCCAGGTGGACGTTTTTTATTCGAAAACTGAGATCTCGGCATATGGTGGCGAAGGTTATCCCCAGTCTGCGCCATCTGCGATTGCAATAGTGGCCTTTTCAGCTCCTCGTAAAGGTTAATTTACGTTCTTTGATAATAATAATAATAATGATAATATAGTTGTAAAGCATAAAAAAACAAGACTATTTTGATGAAACTTTTCGATCTTACGTAGATCTTCTTCAGTCATAATTCAAAATCTGCAAGTACAAAAAAGTGCCTATCAAAAAAAAGATTGTTCGTTTAAATATCTATATTCCAAGTCTGCAAATTCAATACAAGAAAACAAAGCCTATAAAGTTAAATCAAATTAGAGAGGAAGAATTACTCTTAACTCTACTTGTACCTTGGATACGGATCAAACAATACAGAGTATGATAAGATGACATTCAATTGACGTTATCTGCTTCAACAAAGAAATAAAAAGAAAAAACCTTCACGTATGTTCTGTACTAAAAATAAAAGATACAACCATAGTTACTGCCACTCATTATTATCATTACTGCTACACAGAGTTATCAGAGTCTTCATCAGAGTAAAAACCTCAACAAAAATGTAAGCACGGGTTGATGGCGTTAATGTATGGCTACAACCTTTACCTTTTGGTTGAAAAGGAGGGTATTCGGTAGTTCAAATTTCTCGAAAAGGGAATTTCAGAACTGCCAACTTTTGGTAAAGAGTATTAGGCCATAGCCATACTTTTTGAATGAAACTGAGGCTATTCCAGAATTCCCCATTTCTGACAAAACATGTAAGGCTATAGCCTTACCTTATGGCCAAATTTCTGGTAAAAGTAAAAGACTATCAGCTAAAAAAAAAATGCTGTTTTAGAATTCCCTGTTTTGGATAAAAAGTGTAAGTCGAGAAGTGTAAGGCTATAGCCTTACCTTTTGTCTCAAAAAGACAATTTGACAATTACCAATTTCTGGTAAAAAGTATATTGCTAAAAACTTACCTTTTGGCTCCAAATAGGATATTCCAGAAATCCCAATTTTTGCAAAAAAAAGAAGGTTATATCCTTACGTATACTTATAGCATTACTTTTTGAATGCCCAATTTCTTGTAAAAAGTATAAGGCTATAGTCATACATTTTGGTTAAAGAGAAGATATTTTGCAAATCCAAAATTCCATAAATAAATTTAAGGTTATAGCCTTTTTTGATAAAAAGGAGTTCATTTCATAATCAGCATCTTTGTCGAAACGTTTAAGGCTATTGCCTTACCCTTTGGCTGAAAAGAGGCATTTCCAGAAATCCCCATCTTTGGGATAACATGTTAGGCTATAGCCTTACCTTATGGCTCAAATGTGGCAATTTCTTCACTTCTAAATTCCTGGTTAAAGTAAAAGACTATCGGCTTACCTTTTTCTAAAAACTCTTTTTGACAAAAAAGGTAAGACTTATAGCCTTAACTTTTTGCTAAAAAATAATCGATTTCAAAATCAGTATCACTACCGAAAGGTGTAAGGCTTTAGCCTTACATTTTTGTTAAAGGAAAGCTATTTTACAAACTCAAAATTTCTACAAAAAGTATATGGTTATATCCTTAATTTTTTTATGAAAAAAAGGCTATTTCAGAATTCATCATTTTTGAAAAATAAATGTTATAGCCTTACTTTTTTGATAAAAAAAAGTCTATTTCATATTCTGGCTGAAAAAGAGGCTATTCCAGGAATCCATTTTTGAGGAAAAGTTTATAGCTCTACCTTTTGAATGAAAAAGAGGAGTTTTAAGAATTTCCAAATTCTTGTAAAAAGTAAGGTTATAGCCTTACTTTTTCGATAAAAGGAAGCTAACTGACAAATCCCAACCTAGAAAAGTGTACCTTTTGGTTCAAAGAGGCAATTTTGGGAATTCTGAACTTCTATGAAAAAGAAAAAGAGGATATGTCAAGAATTCAAATTTCTGGAAAAAGGCAATAACTAAATTCCCAAATTTTGATAAGTAGTATAAGGCAGTAACCTTACCTTTCGGCTTAAAAAGAAATAATATCAGTAATTCAAATTTCTCGAAAAAGAAAAATTTCTGAACTGCCAACCTCTGATAAAAAGTGTAAGGCTATAAAAGATAAAAAGTATAGCCTTACGTTTTGGCTGAAAAGGAGGATATTTCAGTAATTAAAATTTATCAAAAAAGGGAATTTCTGAATTGCCAACTTTTGATAAAAAGTATAAGGCTATAGTCTTAACTTTTCGCTGAAAACGAAGATATTTCAGTAATGCAAATTTCTGGAAAAGGACAATTTCTGAATTGGTAACTTCTGATAAAAAGTATATGGCTAAAGCCATACCTTTTCGCTGAAAAAATGGATATTTCAGTAATTCAAATTCTGAAAAAAGGCAATAACTAAATTCCCAAATTTTGATAAAAAGTATAAGGCTATAGTTTTACCTTTTGGCTGAAATGGAGGATATTTCAGTAATTCAAATTTCTCGAAAAAGCAGTTTCTGAATTTCCAACTTTTGATGAAAAGTAGAAGGCTATAGTCTTACCTTTTCGATAAAAAACAGGATAATTCAGTAATTCAAATTTCTCAAAAAGGGAATTTCTGAATTGCAAACTTTTGATAAAAAGTATAAGGCTATAGCCTTACATTTTGGCTGAAATGGAGGATATTTCATTAATTCAAATTTCTCGAAAAAGGCAGTTTCTGAATTCCCAACTTTTGATAAAAAGTAGAAGGCTATAGTCTTACCTTTTCGATGAAAAACAGGATAATTCAGTAATTCAAATTTCTCAAAAAGGGAATTTCTGAATTGCCAACATTTGATAAAAAGTATAAGGCTATAGCCTTACATTTTGGCTGAAAAGAAGGATATTTCAGCAATGCAAAATTCTCAAAAAGGTAATTTCTGAATTCCCAACTTTTGATCAAAAGATAAGGCTATAGTCTTACCTTTTCGCTGAAAAATGATAATTCAGTAATTCAAATTTCTCAAAAAGGCAATTTCTGAATTACCAACTTTTGATAAGCAGTATAAGGCAGTAGCCTTACCTTTCGGCTGAAAAGGAATATATATCTGTAATTCAAATTTCTAGAAAAAGGCAATTTCTGAATTCTCAACACTTGAAAAAAGTATAAGGCTATAGCCTTACCTCTTCCCTGAAAACGAGGATAAATCAGTTATTTAAATTTCTGGAAAAAGGCAATTTCTGAATTGGTAACTTTTGATAAAAGGTATAAGGCTATAGGCATACCTTTTGGCTGAAAAGGAGGATATTTCAGTAATTCAAACTCTCGAGAAGGGCAATTTCTGAACTGCCAACTTTTGGTAAAAAGTGTTAGGCTTTTCCTTACCTTTTGCCTGAAAAGGAGGATATTTCAGTAATTTCAATTTCTCGAAAAAGGCAATAACTAAATTCTCAAATTTTGCTAAGAAGTATAAGGCAGTAGCCTTACCTTTCGGCTGAAAAGGAGGATAAATCAGTTATTCGAATTTCTGAAAAAGGCAATTTCTCAATTCCCAACACTTGATTAAAGTATAAGGCTTTAGCCTTACCTCTTCCCTGAAAACGAGGATATTTCAGCTATTAAAAATTATCGGAAAAAGACAATTTCTGAATTGGTAACTTCTGATAAAAAGTATATGGCAAAACCCATACCTTTTCGCTGAAAAAAGATATTTCAGTAATTCAAATTTCTCAAAAGGGGAATTTTTGAATTGCCAAGTTTTGATAAAAAGTATAAGGCTATAGCCTTACCTTTTGGCTGAAAGGGAGGATATTTGAATAATTCAAACTTCTCGAAAAAGGCAATTTCTGAATTCCTAACTGCTGATAAAATTTATAAGGCTATAGCCTTACCTTTCGTAGAAAAAGAAGATATCTCAGGAATTCAAATTTCTCGAAAAAGGCAATAACTAAATTCCCAAACTTTGATAAGAAGTATAAAGCAGTAGCTTAACCTTTCGGCTGGAAAGAACGATATTTTAGTAATTTAAATTTCTCAAAAAAGGGAATTTCTGAATTCCCAACTTTTGATAAAAAGTAAAAGGTTATTACCTTACCTTTTCGCTGACAAAAGGATATTGCAGTAATTCAAATTTCTCGAAAAAGGCAATAACTAAATTCCCAATTTTTGACAAAAAGTATTAGGCTATAACCTTACCTTTAGGCAGAAATCGAGGATATTTCAGTAATGCAAATTTCTGAAAAAATGCATTAACTAAATTCCCAAATTTTGATAAAAAGTATAAGGCTATAACCTTACCTTTTGGCTGAAAAGGAGGGTACTCGGTAATTCAAATTTCTCAAAAAAGGCAATTTCAGAACTGCCAACTTTTGGTAAAAAGTATTAGGCTATAGCCTTACCTTTTGCCTGAAAAGGAGAATATTTCAGTTATTCAAATTTCTAGAAAAAGGCAGTAACTAAATTCCCAACTCTTGTTAAAAAGTATAAGGCTATTGCCTTACCTTTTCACAGGAAAAGAGGACATTTCAGTAATTCAAATTTCTCAAAAAGGCAATTTCTGAAATGCCAACTTCCGGTAAAAAGTGTAAGGCTATAGCCTTTCATTTTGGCTGAAATCAAGGATATTTCAGTAATTCAAATTTCTAATAACTAAATTCCCAATGTTAGTAATTCAAATTTCTCAAAAAGGGAATTTCTGAATTGCCAACATTTGATAAAAAGTATAAGGCTATAGCCTTACCTTTTGGCTGAAATCGAGGATATTTGAGTAATGCAAATTTCTGAAAAAAGGCAATAACTAAACTCCCAATTTTCGATAAAAATTATTAGGCAATAACCTTACCTTTTGGCTGAAAAGGAGGATATTCAGTATTGGAAATTTCTAGAAAAAGGCAATTTCTGAATTACTAACTGCTGATAAAAGGTATAAGGCTATAGCCTTACTTTTTCGGAGAAAAGGAAGATATCTCAGGAATTCATATTTCTCGAAAAAGGCAATAACTAAATTCCCAAATTTTGATAAGCAGTATAAGGCAGTAGCCTTACCTTTCGGCTGAAAAGAACGATATTTCAGTAATTTAAATTTCTCAAAAAATGGAAATTCTGAATTTCCAACACTTGATCAAAATATAAGGCTATAGAATACCTCTTCGTTGAAAACGAGGATAAATCAGTTATTCATATTTCTGGAAAAGAGCAATTTCTGAATTGGTAACTTCTAATAAAAAGTCTAAGGCTATAGCCTTACCTTTTGGCTGAAGTCGAGGATATTTCACAAATGCAAATTTCTGGGAAAAGGCAATAAGTAAATTCCCAACTTTTGATAAAAAGTATAAGGTTATTACCATACCTTTTCGCTGACAAAAGGATATTGCAGTAATTCAAATTTCTCGAAAAAGACAATTTCTGAATTCCTAACTGCTGATAAAAAGTATAAGGTTATTACCTTACCTTTTGGCTGAAAAGGAGGATATTTCAGTAATTCAAACTTCTCAAGAGGGGCAATTTCTGAACTGCCAACTTTTGATAAAAAGTGTAAGGCTATAGCCTTACCTTTTGGCTGAAATCAAGGATATTTTACTAATGCAAATTTCTGAAAAAAGACATTAACTAAATCCCTAATTTCAGTAATACAAATTTCTGAAAAAAAGGAATTTCTGAATTGCCAACTTTTGATAAAAAGTATAAGGCTATAGCCTTACCTTTTGGCTGAAATCGAGGATATTTCACTAATGCAAATTTTTCAAAAAAGGGAATTTCTAAATTTCCAACTTTTGATAAAAAGTATAAGGCTATAGCCTTACCTTTTCGATGAAAACATTATATTTCAGTAATTCAAATGTTTCAAAAAGGCAATTATTGAAATGCCAACTTCTTGTAAAAAGTGTAAGGCTATAGCCTTTCATTTTGGCTGAAATCAAGGATATTTTGGTAATTCAAATTTCTGAAAAAGGCAATAATTAAATTCCCAATTTTAATAATTCAAATTTCTCAAAAAAGACAATTATTGAAATGCCAACTTCTGGTAATAAGGCTATATAAGGCTATAGGCTTACCTTTTGGCGGAAAAGGAGGGTATTCGGTAATTCAAATATCTCAAAAAAGAGAATTTCAGAACTGCCAACTTTTGGTAAAGAGTATTAGGCTATAGCCTTACCTTTTGCCTGAAAAGGAGAATATTTCAGTAATTCAAATTTATCGAAAAAAGCAGTGAACTAAATTCCCAAATTTTTAGAAGAAGTATAAGGCACTAGCCCTTCCTTTCGTCTAAAAAGGAGGATAAATCAGTAATTCAAATTTCTGGAAAAGGGCAATTTCTGAATTTCCAACACTTGATAAAAGTATAAGGCTATAGCCTTACCTTTTTGCTGAAAACGAGGATATTTCAGTAATTCAAATTATGGGAAAAGGGCAATTTCTGAATTGGTAACTTTTGATGAAAAGTATAAGGCTATAGTCTTACCTTTTCGATGAAAAAGAGGATTTTTCAGTAATTCAAATTTCTCAAAAAGAGGAATTTTTGAAATGCCAAGTTTTGATAAAAAGTATAAGGCTATAGCGTTACCTTTTGTCTGAAAACGAGGATAAATCAGTTATTCAAATTTCTGAAAAAGACAATAACTAAATCCCTAATTTCAATAATTCAAATTTCTGAAAAAAAGGAATTTTTGAATTGCCAAGTTTTGATAAAAAGTATAAGGCTATAGCCTTACCTTTTGGCTGAAATCGAGGATATTTCACTAATGCAAATTTCTGAAAAAAGGCAATAACTAAACTCACAATTTTTTATAAAAAGTATAAGGCTATAGGCTTACCTTTTAGCGGAAAAGAACGATATTTCAGTAATTTAAATTTCTCAAAAAAGGGAATTTCTGAACTGCCAACTTTTGGTAAAGAGTATTAGCCTATAGCCTTACCTTTTGCCTGAAAAGGAGAATATTTCAGTTATTTAAATTTCTTCAAAAGGCAATAACTAAATTCCCAACTTTTGATAAAAAAGTATAAGGCTACAACCTTACCCTTTGGCTGAAAAGGAGGGTATTCGGTAATTCAAATTTCTCAAAAAAAGAGAATTTCAGAACTGCCAACTTTTGGTAAAGAGTATTAGGCTATAGCCTTACCTTTTGCCTGAAAAGGAGAATATTTCAGTAATTCAAATTTATCGAAAAAAGCAGTAACTAAATTCCCAAATTTTGAGAAGACGTATAAGGCACTAGCCCTTCCTTTCGTCTGAAAAGGAGGATATATCAGTAATTCAAATTTCTGGAAAATGGCAATTTCTGAATTTCCAACACTTGATAAAAGTATAAGGCTATAGTCTTACCTTTTCGATGAAAAAGAGGATATTTCAGTAATTTAAATTTCTCAAAAAGAGGAATTTTTGAATTGCCAAGTTTTGATAAAAAGTATAGGGCTATAGCGTTACCTTTTGGCTGAAATCGAGGATATTTTAGTAATTCAAATTTCTCAAAATATGGATTTTCTGAATTTCCAACTTTGAGAAAAAGTATAAGGCTATAGCCTTACCTTTTGGCTGAAATCGAAGATATTTCAGTAATGCAAATTTCTGGAAAAGGCAATAACTAAATTCCAAATTTTTGATAAAAAGTATAAGGCTATAGCCCTACCGTTTGGCTGAAAGGGAGGATATTTCAATAACTCAAACTTCTTGAAAAAGGCAATTTCTGAACTGCCAACTTCTGGTAAAAGATATTAGGCTATAGCCTTACCTCTTCGCTGAAAACGAGGATAAATCATTTATTCAAATTTCTGGAAAAGGGCAATTTCTGAATTGGTAACTTTTAAGAAAAAGTATAAGGCTATAGCCATACCTTTTGGCTGAAAACGAGGATAAATCAGTTATTCAAATTTCTGGAAAAAGGCAATTTCTGAATTGGTAACATCTAATAAAAGTGTAAGGCTATAGCGATATCTTTTGGCTGAAAAAAATGATATTTCAGTAATTCAAATTTCTCGAAGTAGGCAATTTTTGAATTCCCAACTTTTGATAAAAAGTATAAGGCTATAGCCTTACCTTTTTGCTGAAAACGAGCATATTTCAGTAATTAAAATTTCTGGAAAAGGCAATCTCTAAATTCCCAACTTTGGATAAAAAGTATAGGCTATAGCCTTACCTTTTCGCCCAAAAAAGGCAATTTGAAAATTCCCAATTTGTGGTATAAAGTATAAGGTTTTAGCCTTATGTCTTGGTTAGGAAGCTATTTGACAAATTCAAATTTTCTTCAAAAAGTGTAAGGTTAAAACCTTTCGTTTTGGCTGAAAAGAGGCTATTTCAGAAGACTATAACCTTTCCTTTCCTTATGGCAAAGCATGTAATTTTCCTCTAACAAAATATGTAAGGCTATGGTCTTACCTTTTGGCTCAAAAAGGCACTCCCGGTATTCCCAATTTCTAGTAAAAAGTTAGACTTAATACACAAGTCGCCATTTGGCGAAATTTATTTGGATGAGCGCAATTAAGACTTGCTCTTGTGCTTTTTCAAAACTGGGCAATTTCTTGTAGCCTGGATATGAAACCTTCCGTTGCGTGGAATTTACCACCTGAACCAAGAAAGCCTGATTCGGAAATTGCAAACGATATAAGACCTTTCTGGAATTCAATATATGACCTTTCTGCATCAGAAGACCCATATGAAACATAAGAATGTTCTTGTTGCTGAGGAGTAACTAGGTAGTGACGTCACAATTTTAAAGGTCAAATTATCATATCCTTTTGTTCTCTATTGAGTAAAACGTTCAATGGAGCTATATTTTATATAAAGGCTCAGTACTGAATTTTCAATTTTCGATGTTTCATTTCTACATGCCGCATTTTAAAATGTCTATCATACCATTTCTAACTATTTAGGTCATACCCTTAACGAAAATCGCCATCAAATGTTCCCCCCCCCAACTGGTAGTGACAAGTACCCTCGGCTCATGGACTACTAGCTGGACTACTACTGGAGGAATGGGGCTCATGGACTACCAGCCATTTTGAAGTGAATATCAATTGTAATTCAGTCCAGAACACTATTTTGGAGGCTCGCCAAAGATATTCCGTTATTCTGGAGCGCCCGGTAGTAATGAGCATTTTACCATGACTATGTAAACTTTTAAAACCATTATTTAGCGACATATTAAAAAAATTGATAAAATTTACTAGCTATTAACATCTTCTATACACGTTTTTTTTTATAAAAACTTGGCAAAGGCTCAACTAGTGAAAATTTCCTTCTTGTATGAAACTGGGTATTATATATTGATTGAAAAAACTTCAGGAACCAATCATCTAACTGCATTATGTAATCTTTACTAAAAATTTCAAGTTTCGTGGCAATTTTTCATCCGCAAGCGAAAGTCTCTTATATAAAAAAAAAATTTGTGCCAAATTAGAAAAAGTCAAGATACATGAATGCCTGACTACCAGTGCAAAATTTATTGTAATCTTGTCTACACTTTGTGGTCTTGAAAATTGATAGTGTGGTATTGAAAATAAGAATTTGTGGTCTTAAAAAATGATTTTGATAAAAATCTTTTTAAAAAAAAGTTCTTCACGAGTGTTTCCTTTCGTTCTACAAATTTGGTTTTTACGTTTGGAATCAACACCTGCACTCACTCCGCTCAAGAAACCAACAAACGAAGAATTAAAGGCATGTCAACATTCGATGTTAGGGCTTTTCGAGTCAACAATCTAACAAATAAGGGTCCAAAGTTTCCTTTCATAGTTTCTTTAAAATGGTATTGCGAGGGGAGCTTAAATTAGTAACTGCTGAATGCAGTGTCATCGGAAGCTATTCCAGATTGGAGGGATGGGGCTTGTTTTTCTCAGAACAAAGGATAACAAAGGTTTAATTAATATCAGTTTTTGATGAAAGAGAATGCATAGTAAAAAAAAACTAATTTTTATATACAATTAAAGAAACTTTTACTAGTGAAAATTGGTCAAAAATGGATGTTTTTCATTCGAACGTAACTACTTATACGCCACGAATGTTCAAAACCTTGCAAGTTTTTGAAAATTGTCCCTGCGTGATTAACCCTAATTGGCCCGGGGGCATAAGGTACCGAAACTTCTCGACTTTTCCTAATATTTAATTGGCTTCATAACAATAGTAAGATTATGGTCTATTGTTCTACCACGTGACCTACTGATGTCCTTATTTGGCAAGTGGTTCAGAACAAAATCGTAGAGACCTCTAATTTAATTCCTAATTAGCTAATCGTTTCACAAATTACACCCTTCTATTCATTTCAAGAAGTACGTTCTTTCGATATAAATTTTGTTAATTTTCGCTGATGTATGCAACTCTTAACATGTATGACGTCATATAATGAATAAATAACTGCATTAGATAACAATGTATTTTATACAATTGTTTATTGATCTATCAGGGAAAGAAATTTGGCAATTAAAAATCAACTATTCACACCTGCAATTATCATAATATTTACTAATTACTTTTCAAATAACACTAATCAAGCCCTATTGCTTCTTCAAGTCAAATTTTGTTAGTTAATATGAAATTATGTTTTCCCTATAATTATCAATGTGTTTATTGGTTTTAGCAAATAATATTGCCTTCTAGATTAATTCCTTCATATTTCTCCATTGTTTATGGTTGCGCCTAGCAACATTAAACTGTGTTAGATGCCAATTAATTATATTTTTAGAATCTACAATGCTCGTTTATTGTGTGTAAGGTTTTATAACCATATTACTGTTTACTTCTGAAATCAGACAAAAATATCAAATTGTCTACCCAGGCCAAATAGGGGCAAAGAAGAATAACCATTTTTAGTCTTCTCTTTTTCCTTATCCTTTTCACGAGTACAAACATATTCAAAGAAGAAAACAAATTAACTCCAGCAATTTGTGTGTTCTAACTCTAACTGAAAGTGAGTCCTTAATTTTTTGACAATTGACCGTATCACACTTTGAAACCAAAGCAGAAAAGGATTAAAGAAAAAATCCATATAACATAAATGTATTCTATATCTATTACAGTGAATCATATTAACTTGACAACAAATTTGTGAAAAAGTGCAATTGTCTAATTTTTATGAACTGTTTCATGGGCAACAGAAAACATTGTGTAAACAGGCATTGAAAGATATGTACTCAATCAACTTCTTCAATTGTTGGTCCTCCAGAAGCACCACTTGGTGGGGCACCACCAGGCATACCACCAGGCATACCTCCAGGCATACCACCGGGCATACCACCTGGCATTCCTCCGGGCATACCTTCACCACCTGCACCTTGATACAATTTAGTAATTATAGGCATACAAACAGCTTCCAAATCTTTTTGTTGCTGATCAAATTCTTCTTTGGATGCATCCTATAAAAAAAATGAATTTCAAATACACAAATTGATCAGTTGCGCAAAGTCTGTTAATTGGCATGCCAAAAAAAAACCAGATTCTTGATTACTGCCTATATAAAACCAAATACAAATTAAATATCTTTTTAATAGACTATATCAAATGCGTTGTTTTCTTTTGGGATAAGCAAGATACTCTTTTAAGTGCCTAAAAAGGGGGTATTGTTATAAATAGGGGGGGGGGGTTCAGAAGAAATTGAAGAAACACAAGCAGGTCGGAAATATTGGAAGAATTCCAAAAACCAGGGCTTAATTGTTAGGTGGTAATTTGGTGTTTACATTGTTCTTGGAACATAATATTTGAAATTTAGCCATTTCGTGTAGAAAATATTTGATTTAAATGTAAAATCTACATAAATATTTTTATGATAGTAAAGGGATATGAGAAAATTAATAAAGTACTTAGACATTGACAATGGTTATGGACTGTTTTTTAATTCAGCAGTTCTAGCTTTATGGATTTTTGCAATTGAAAGTAGTGTAGTATATAATTGAAACAGACATCTCAATGACAAAGACAGAAAGTTCAAATAAACAAAATAGAATTATTGCAAAAACAAAATTTCAAGAGTTTAGCAAATGTACATACCCCATTTTTATCAAGCCAATCAAGTGCTTCTTTGACTTTAGTTAAGATTTTTTCCTTATCTTCCTCTGGAATCTTGTCTTTTACTTTTTCATCTTCAACAGATGATTTCATGTTGTATGCATAACTTTCTAGACCATTCTTTGACTGGATCTTACTTTTTATCAAATCATCTTCATCTTTGAATTGCTCAGCTTCATTTACCATACGGTCAATATCTTCTTTGCTCAATCTACCTTTGTCATTTGTGATTGTGATTTTGTTTTCTTTGCCAGTGCTTTTGTCAACAGCAGACACATTCAGAATTCCATTTGCATCAACATCAAAGCATACTTCGATTTGTGGAACACCCCTTGGTGCTGGAGGTATACCGCTCAACTCAAATTTTCCAAGCAAAATATTATGGCAAGTAGATGCACGTTCTCCTTCATAAACCTGAATAAGAACACCTGGTTGATTGTCAGCATATGTTGTAAATGTTTGAGTCTTCTTGGTTGGGATTGTTGTGTTCCTTTTAATCAGAGAAGTCATGATGCCTCCTGCAGTTTCAATTCCCAATGACAATGGCGCAACATCAATCAACAGTAAATCAGAAACTTCCTCACTTTTGTCTCCATTTAAAATTGCAGCTTGGACAGCTGAAATGAAAAGCTATGATTAAATTCTTATCCAAATATGCCTAGAAAAAATCTGAATGAAATTTATTAACTTTATGTCCAACCACACCTCGATTCTGGAATATATATACAAGATTTCCAATACCAAGTCTACTAGAAACAGCATATAAACGACAAAAACACATCTTTGCAATTTAAAAAAAATTATTGGACGTAATTTTTCCCACTAAACTCAAAAAATATGTTTTGAATGCCAAGGAAGGTGAAGTGCTAAAAAAGCCAAAAAATATCTTCAATTAATGAACAAATTTAGAAAGAACAAAAAATCAAATGATGTCTAATAATCTATTAGGCCCCACCCATGACAAGCCAAAAAACAAGCCAATAAGTTAATATTCCAAGGCAAATTAAAAACTGAAAGATGTACATATAAGTCATACCTGCTCCATATGCAACTGCTTCATCAGGATTGATAGATTTGTTCAGGGCTTTTCCATTGAACTGATCTTTAAGAATGCTTTGAATCTTTGGAATTCGAGTTGATCCACCAACAAGAACAATGTCCTGGATTTGATCCTTTTGAACACCAGCATCTTTCAGCGCTTTTGCCACCGGATCTTTGGTCTTATTGAAAGCTTCTTTGCAAAGATCCTCAAACCTAGCCCTGGTGAGTGTATGATAAAAATCAACCCCTTCATAGAGAGAGTCAATTTCAATGCTTGCTTGAGAACTTGATGACAGAGTTCTTTTGCATCTTTCACATGCAGTTCGCAACCTACGTACAGCACGCTTGTTGGCAGAAATGTCCATCTTGTGCTTTTTTTTAAATTCTACAATCATTTCTCTGACCATAAATTGATCAAAATCTTCTCCACCAAGATGAGTGTCACCATTTGTTGATTTGACTTCAAAAATTCCATCTTCTATTGTAAGGATAGATACATCAAATGTTCCACCACCCAAATCAAAGATCAATACATTTCTTTCCTGTCCATCTTTCTTTTTATCCAGACCATAGGCAATAGCAGCTGCTGTTGGCTCGTTTATGATGCGCATTACATTCAATCCTGCAATTGTGCCTGCATCTTTTGTTGCTTGTCGCTGTGAATCATTGAAGTATGCTGGGACAGTGACGACGGCATTTTCTACTTTCTGCAACAAGAAGAAAACACTTAATCAGAAATCATAAAATATCTGATTGTGCATTCATCAACTTTTCCATATATTATATATTTGAAGAGAAATATACCAAAAATTTTCAGACATTGTGTATATAGAGGTTTCGGACAATTATAGCTTTGGATAAATTTTTGTCTGATAGTTAAGATTCTCTAAAACTGTTTGCTAATAATGTATTACAGTATGGTATTGTGATAACTCTTTTCATAAATATGGCACCCTATTCAATAACCAATGTTATCTCTTTTGTTAATATTAATATTCAATAATAAGCAACAATTACACATTGCCAACAGTAACTGTCAAGTGCGGAAACTAAATAATTAAATATGTCACCTTTCCCAAATATGACTCTGCAGTCTCCTTCATTTTTGTCAAAACCATTGATGAAATCTCTTCTGGAAAAAATGTTTTCTTGTCGCCCTTGTACATAACTTGAATTTTTGGTCGTCCCCCTTCACTCACAACAGTGAAAGGCCAATTTTTCATGTCTCCTTGAACTATTTCACAATCAAATCTCCTTCCAATCAATCTTTTAGCATCTAAAAATCAAATTTAACAATAAATTAGGAACAGACCCTGGGAAAATGTTTAAGAAAATAAACTAACCAGAAAAAAGCCAAAACAGAACAGACTGTTTTGTATTTCAGTATAGGTATATGAATACTTTGATTAAAATTGTTTCTCAAGGTAAAGTAAAGTAGTATATTCCTCCGCTCAGACAGTGCATCTACTTTTGAGCACCAAATAGAAGATTTTCTTAGAAATAGTTTTTAAAACATTTAGCTTTTCCATAGAAAATCCTAGTTTTTCTGAGAAAATCTAGCCTTTTATAATTATGGTGACATCTGCTCTTGTCATACACAACTGACAGTCAGAGGGGGTCTAATATGATGGATTTCCAGAGGGAATAATGAACAAATGTGTATTTGTCAATGGTATCCAGAGAGTTTCAGTATTGCAGAAATATTTCTTCCATTTTCCCACCCTCATTACAGATGGCCCTTATTCCATCCCCTTGTAACATGTCAGCTTGCCAGGATATGTATTTTATTTATTTGGCCTGTTATGTTAGGTCTTATTTAGCCTTATTATCATACTTTGCCCCAATGCCAATAAATATTAATGACACGATTTAGGACTCAAATAAGTTTTATCACTTATCTCTGTTTCATGCCTATCTAAAAAACACAAACAAAAAGCATGTAAAAGTTTGAAACCAAATAAAATAGTAAATGATGTGCTTCTTCTCACCAAATACAGTATTAGTTGGGTTCATTGCAACCTGGTGTTTGGCTGCATCGCCAATGAGTCGCTCGGTGTCGGTGAATGCGACGAAGCTTGGCGTTGTTCTGTTTCCTTGGTCATTTGCAATTATTTCCACCTTTCCATGTTCAAATACTCCAACACATGAAAATGTGGTACCAAGATCGATACCAATAGCTGGATTTCTAGCCATTTTTAGATAGATTGAAGACCGATTTGATCACAACGTACTGTCCCTATCTTGTGTTCTTCAAAAAGACCGTAAGTTTTGTCGGCAATAAAACCTCATGGTCTTAAATAATTTATTACTAAAATTTCCAGAATGTTCTTCTGCATAATTACGAAAAAAACTCGAATTTGATTGGCTATAATTTTAAAACCGACAATTTGATTGGTTACCATATTATTACGTAATGTACTAAGCATATCTTCAGAAGGCATTATTACGCAATTTCGAAGAATCTAGAATATTAAATTGTAATATTTTAACATTTAATTTAAATTTAACCATTCCAGATTCTTCGAATTTCATACGTAACTTTAATTCATAGTCGTGACAAAGCAAAACGACAAAGAGAAAGCGAAAGTCAGTTCTCCTAACAATTTTAAAATTCTAAGAATGTAAAATAATACAAAAAGAAAATTAAAATTTATTTTTATTAACTTCAAGCCTTGCATTTGTTGTGTCGATGTCGAGTCGAATTTGAGTCTATCAAGAACGTGACAAACGGAGAGGGGGTTAAACACAGATTATTATTTAAAAACCCTAAAATTACTTAAAAATTCTAAAAAAAATTTTTGTATGTTTTTATTTTTTTAAATATGTGATTCTACTGTAAATAAAAGATATCTTTTGATGACAACCCAAAAATATACTAAATATCATAAAATCGGTGCGCCCAAAAATATACCAGATCAGATACCAATTTCATAAACCGAAAAAATATTTGGCCCCCCAGTTACTTACCAATTGTGAGTTCCTCCTAGGGTTAAACTTTACTTGGATAGATTTAATATAGATTTATCGTGGATTTAATTGATATAATTAAATTTAACTCGACAGTGCAACGCATGGATCGAGCCTAATATTTTCTTATTTGCACATAAGCCTACTATACTAATTAACAAAAATATTTTTTTGTTGAATTGCTAGCATTGCCCTTTTCAAATCCAGTGCCCCAAGTCTATTTACTTTTTAATCCGAGAAAAGAAGAACCTCTGAGAACTGAGAAAAACTGAATGAAAACCTGAATGAAAAACTGAATGAAAAACTGAAAAAGAAGCTGAGGTGGAGGAAATAAAAAAAAATTATCTTTTTCCTCATTTCCTTTCCTCCGTTCTCTTTTGTCCTTTTGTTTTTCTCAGTTCTCAGAAAGAACAGGCAAGTCTAGTGTATCCCTGACAAACAAAAATTCCTGTAGAGTTGCATTGCTGAGTCAGCTCAACAGTTTTTGGTCGTATTTCCCATGTTTGTAGAATGCGTTTGCACAAAATTTGACAAGGAAACCATTTTATTAAAATCTTATTTTAAAGAAACAGTTTTTATGAAAAATAAGGACAACTTTCCATTTCATAAATCATTTCTTTAAACAAAACAAATGTTGCGATTGTTTTCATTAGATGTACTTTGTGTTTATTGATCATGTGCACAAATGCAATCTCTGTTCAATGTAATAAAATGCCTATGAAACATCTGCTTTCACACGATAACCCCTGCCTTAAATCAATAAAAGATTGCAGGTGATCGAAATTCTAGAGCAATTTGTAACACAGTCTTGTATTGCACAGGAGCAAACAGTTTTTCATCTACAGCAAAACATTACTTGATACTCAATATTTTATCTTTCGGCTTTTCAAGCATCTCCTATCGCATCTCTGGAGGTATAAAGAAATCAATTCTTAGATTCTCCTTTCTGTTTCTGGTCATCAAAACAGACTCACAGCTGTAAAGGTGGTTCCAAATACAAAGTATCCGTTTAGCATCCTTGGGACAACCTTGCCAGCAACTTGGGGTTAATTCGGGATATTACCAGAATGAAAATGTCAGATCCCTTGCTTTCTCTCGTTGTTCTTGGACAGCCGTATTGGGTAGTACTACAGCACGCCAGGTAGTAAACGTCAGAGATCCCTTTTCAACACGGTCTTGATATTTTCTATACTTCATTTCAAAACAATTCGAATCTGACTGCTTAGTGGATCTGTAAACAAAAATATGTACAGTAAATATTTGATGAAGAAATCTTTGTTGTTTATCTATATAAAAGAAATTATCCACTTAAAAATATCAACAACAAAAATCTCAAAATTATTGAATGCTAACTGGTAAAAACAAGACAAAACCAAATAGAATGGCGCAAATGAATGCCTGTCTTACTTTCATGAAAGTATAACAAACCTTTTAAGATCTGCACGGTGTAGTGAGCCTCATCTAAGAAGTTGCGAACAACCTGAAAATTACGCTTCAACGTCTTTAAAATGTTTTATTTTAATTGGAATTTAAATCAAATCGTCAAGACAAATGCGAATCGTTGTTTAACAAGCATAAAACTAAAAGCAATGATAATTGATGAAGCGTACCGGAAGCCAAAGATGGACTCTCGCGTAAAGCAAGACTGTTAAATGCCTTCTAAAATATATTTTTTTAAATTATGTTTTTACCTCCAGCCTATTGTATTAAAACAATACGTCATTGTGAATTCAATTTTTTTCTAGAAAATCAGTGCCTAAGTTTATCATATTTGTGTTTCATATTTGTGGGTAAAAAGATAACATATTCATTTGATCTAAACCATAAAAAATTGTCACTGATTCTTTTCGATCGTCAAAATATACACACAAAATCGGCCCAACGTTCCTGACAAACGCTTTCATAAAAAATCTATTTTCCCAAAGCAACTTTTGAGTTGCAGCTCTGCACTTCATCCATTGTATCTGAACTAAATTCAACAAATAAAATAGAATTTAGACTCGATTATTCCATTACTATACATGGCATAATGATTTTACAATGCGAGCATGAAACCTCAATGTTTAGCTAAAAAAAAATCATGTTTCTTCATTATTGATTATATTAATTATTATGGAAATATGTCTTACCTCATCGTCAACAAAGATGAGGATTCCTGTTGGACCCTGTCTGAAAAATATAAATTTAAATAAATAGTATAAACAGTTTAAGATTCGAAATACGCTTTCATCGTTTCAATATGCATCAGAAGAAAAACGTCAGATAAAAATAATATGAGTCATTTCAGATGGTATGATACTTAAGTCATGTCAAATAAAATTATAAATGTGAATAATACATACTTGTAAATTGCCATGGTGTCTGAAGCATCCAAGTCACATTTCAAAGCCAACTTTTTGTTGAGCTCTTCTACAGTAAGATGCTCAAGAAATATGGCATGATATTCCTTCATTCCTGTATCTTCGTGTCGCCATTCGGGTGAAACATAAATGGTCAAAAGAGGTCTACTCGCCCTGTCAAAAGTACACGAGCTATTAAGTAATATACGTTATTTGATGTCTTACGTCTTATTTAATGCCTTATGCTTCATTTACCTCTCTTAAGTTGCATCAACTTTTCGATGATGTCACTTTTCGATGAACTTAAAGTTCTGTCTGAGATCGGTAGTTTAATTTTATACAACAATATATCAATATAACATTGTTAAATATTAATTTCATATAACAATATGCATAATTCTTTAATTTTCTTCACACAAAACAGCAGATATTGAAACAATTAGTTGAATAATATAAATCTGATTAAAGCTGCTTGCTATCAAAGCAAATGAAACCAGTCAGTTTCAATTATATTGTCTTCAAAAAATAAAAGTATAGCAAATTTTTAATCTTTCTTCATTGTAAAGAGAGAGGACCAAAGCCATATTAGACATTGAGTAGCCAGGGCCTAACTATCATTTATAAAAATGTTTAGCCCCTGGGCCCAGTGGTAAAATAGGGCAATGCAAAGGATACTTACAAGTCTATTGTATTGTGATCATCGTTGGCGCAAATTTTTGTAAACAGGTAAATTCATAATCCAAAACTACAAATAAAACGCACATTAGCTTACCTTGCCTGAAGGGCATTGTGAAGGCGGATGCCATCAGCTGGTCCACAAAGCTGAATCAGATCACTCCGAGTTAGGACGAGTAGATCAGAGCCTTAGAAAAGGAAATAACATTTTTAAAATGCTTACAATATAACCAAGTATTAGTCAACAGGTCAAGTTGAATGACGTGACATTGTTTACTGGCTAAAGTTCGTTCGTGCAAATGTCACAATGAATCCAGCTAAATTTGTCTCTGTGAACTCAATTTGCATAACTATCATTATTGGTTGCAGTAAATTGGCATAAATTAGCATTGTTTAATACATTGAATTTGTATTTGTTTACACCCAATTCAAGTCATGTTGCCAATCTCTTGATAAAAAATCTTTTGATTTTCGTAATATATTTTATGCAATGAAAACTCGTGCTTTCAATGTATAAAGTAGAAGAATACTGAAAGGGTTTGGTCACATGACTTGAGTTGGGTGTAAACAAGCCTAGTTGAATAGATCTTTTGATAAAGATTATTATTATTCAGTATAAATTAACAGAGACCCTCTCACCTGTAAAATTAGCAAAAGTTGACTGAAAATTATGAAATCTGTTTATTTTCAGCCAGTTTTGAATTTCTTCAACAGTGGAGCCTGGGACTAAAGTCTAAAAATAAATATATAGAAATAATCATATAAAAAATATTTAAAATTTTTCTAAGCCTGGCATTGCAAATTTATTTTTGAGGCTGTTTCTCATAAAGTTAGCTACGTTCAAAAGTTCTCAAATGTAAAATTTCTCAAGTTTTCTTTTTCAAAATGACAGTTTGAGTACGCCAACCTGAAGAGCAATGGAACACGAAAGCATGCAAAAATTGTAAGCAAAATTATTTTAAAACCCTTTATAGTGTTAAAATATGACAGAATGCCAATAAAAATATGGAAAATGTGTGCAAGGTTACGAAAACCATCTCTTTTCACAGAAAAAAATATCAATATAAAAACAGGTACGAATGCAAGGAATTCTCTCTAAGAACTTGGAAAAAAATTTTTTAAATTGCAGCTCACTTGTACTTGAGCAATTGCAGCTGTGCTTTGGGTAACATGGATTGGCATGGATACACTTGTTTGTTGTTGTTGCTGTTGTTGCTGTTCCTGCTTTTGTTGTTGTGGTTGTGATGAAGTAGGTGTGCTTGAAGTAATATTTCCAGTCAAATCCAACTGACTGAGCATTGATGAACTGAAAAAAATATTATCATTGTTATCGTTATTTCGTTTTTAATTTCTGTGTGTGAAATTCAAAACTTTAAAAATTGAAAAAGCATCGGCAATGGAATGCAAGAAATTTCGGCCCTTAAACGTTTCTGCAATGGTTAGTTGGTTTGCAAATCTAAAATAAGTTTTTAAAATAGGTTACAGTTGTGGGGTGATTTTTCCTCCCATTTCGCATGTCCCCGATCCGATCTGTGGCTCCAGATTTTTTAGTGGAAATTACTTTGCCACACTCTTTCTACTGACTTGTGTGATTAAATTTGTTTATTCTCCGACTTCCCGTCTGCTCTCCTTTGAGGTCGGGTGCAAGGTTACTATTACTCTATTGATTCTCTAGTTTCGCGAGCTGAAATGAAGTTCTTGTTCTTGTGGGCAGTCATTTTAATTTTTAGAGCGGGAACGAGGCAGAAGAAAGATAAAAGGAAATTTGCTATTTTGATGAAATGAGGACACGAGACACGAGGATTTTCCACACGATCTCCCTTTTGACTACGCCAGGGGAATAAAAAACACTGATGGAAATTGCACATTATTTGTTGTCAATACAATCTTTGTCGGTAATAACAAAACACACTACGATTTTGGTAATTAGATATCTAGATGTTGCGATTAGAATGAACAGCAATTCTGGTTATTAGTAATTCTTGTAATTACATACCATTATTCTAGCAATTACATGCTAGAAAACAGCAATATTTTCAAAAGGATGATAAAAACATGGGATGGAATAACGTGTAAATGCAAAATATGTCAATTGGAGAGGTTCTGTAAACGTTAAAATATTGAAATGATTTCGAAACAGATTTTGTATCGAATTGTATAAGTAATTTTATTTAATTTTATTTTATCAATTGTAAAAATAATTTGTAAAAAAAAATATGTTTGCTTCGAATCAGATTAGTTTGCAGAACTCTGGAAACTAGAATGTAACTTCGAAATTAAATAAGATGAATGAAATGAACATATTGTACAGTGGTTGATGTTACTAAATACCATCATAATTACATACCATGGCGACAACCAACTTGCATCTCCCTGAAACCCAGATGATGACTTGGAACCATTTTGCCTTCCCAGAGAAGCATCAAGAGGTTCAAGCTGCAAAAATGTACAAATAATTTCCTGAAATTAGCAGATTAACTTTTAAAGGCAATAAATTATAATTTAGTAAAAAGATTTGCGTTGAAGATCATAGTTCTTCAACAGTTTACTAGATAATATAAACGGTCAATAAATACCAAAGAAAAAGTCTTTAGACATGACCTGAACAACTACGCTTTAAATTTAAATCTAAATATTTCACAACTACGCTTTAGATTCACATGTTTCATAAACATTTTAAAACTTTAATTTAAAAACAATTGATTAACAAAAAAAACTATGAGACAATAATTCATAAATATCCGTAGACTTACATCTTTCAAAACGGTGACTTCATATGACGGTTGTAAGACGTCCTAAAATATGATGTTGATATTGATAAAGATTAGAAAACTACTATAATGTAGAAAAGTTTGTAAAAATAAAAAAATTTCAAACATCAGATACTAACACATAATATCATCTTAGAGTTCTATTGAAGCATGAATATTTACTTAATCAAAACAGTATTTTACTTTCGTTTGTTTTAAACATCATTTTTGAGTAAGTCTAATTGTACTTTAAATACAGAAAAGTAAATTTGATTTCGCTTCAAAGTAAAAATAAATGCAACATTAAAAACCAGCTTTTCATATAAAAAATGAAATTATACTTTCCAGTTCTTCCTTGGAGAGATTTTCATGCTTTTGTTTTTCTGATTTTAATTTGCGATCACCACCTTTTGTCTGAATAAAAGAATTTAGTATTTAAATTCTATAAAATAATGAATATTTCGATAGAAAGTAATCATTAGTGAACATGAAACAAAATCACACAGAGGGTCTCAGCGAGTTGGGACGTCTGCCAATTTATTGGGCCAGGAAAAACCTTTAGAATTACCATAGATGGGAAACCGCTGCCTCTAAATGATTAAATTAGACTGGAAAAATTATTTGGACAAAATTTCTTATTTCATTCTAAAGTAATAAGCGATTTCATTGAAGTGTTGCTTGAAAAGAATTTTTAAAATCAAATGGAAACTTTGGCCATAATACCTGGTAGACATGTTAGCTTAGCAGCAATTATAAAGCATGTGTTCTTACCAAGCGCTAAGTAGTTGAATAGGATATCCATTGACGATAACACGTGCATTAAAATTGCAGCGAAATTAAAATGTTTACCAGGCATCATCAAAGTTTCCATTTCAGTTTGAGAATGTTTTAATAAAAAGATTTTAACAAAATCGCTAAAATAACTTCGGAATTAAGTAAGCAATTCTATCTAACCAACAGTAATTTATGGTAATTCACACGGTTCTTCGCGGTGTAATAAACCGACAAACATCTCACACTCTTTTAGGACACCCGGTACAACCAAAGAAATATATGTTGACATAAACAAAGAACTAAGCAAAGTAGATACAATTATCATAGTAAAAATATTATCTTATCAGAACAGATTTAATTTCAATAATAAAAAGTTGTGTTGCAGATCAGATAAAATGAATGTCAAATATCCAATTGTAGGACATACTTTAAAAACTTTGATTTGGCAACCAGCTGAAACCAGAGGTAAATCGTCTTTACTTGCGTTTTCATGAAATGCATCAATTTGTAATCTCAAAGGTATACCACTTTCACCTCCTGCAATGAGAACAATGATTCGTGAGAAATAAGTCAGTTAGAAAAGTAGCTCTGCTTTCGTCTTTCTGCTTTCGTCCAGCAAATTTTGTAAAAATTCACAATGTATTTATACTCAATAACTTCCATAACACAAATCACTGAAACATCTCAAAGTACAAAGTTATATATCAATCTGTTGTCACAGTGAATTTACAACAACTAAGTTGACTCTTTACACACACACACAAGAAATGACAGTTGACATTCGCAAACTTTCAGGTAAAAGAATTTGTTCGAGATAACAACCAAAAAGTACAGTGCAAATAATCGAAGAGGAAAGTTCTTCCGTTCAAAACAAATGATGTTCGAGATGGAAGGCATTCGAAATAGCAAATATGTTAATTTTAGGCACATTATGTAAATGTTTATGTTCGTGCGTATCAAAACATTAAGTTGACTCTTTACACACTATACACAAGAAATGAAAGTTGACATTCGCATGTTCAAGATAACAAGCAGAAAATTACAGTGCAAATCATCGAAGAGGAAAGTTTTTCCGTTCAAAACAAATAATGTTCGAGATGGACGTCATTCGTAATAGCAAATATGTTAATTTTAAGTACATTATATAAATGTTTATGTTCATACGTATCAAAACATAAAGATAAAATAAAAAACAAAAATGACAAAAATAAATACCGCTTTTTCCTCTTGTGAACTCTGAACTCACACAATTAATCTAAAACAAGAAAAGTCTATTTATCAAAGATTATCACAAATATATGTAAAGTAATTCAATGCAATATTGACATGAAATTAATATGAAAGAGATGTATTAATAATAAAGAGAATAATAATCATTGTTTGTGAAACTAAAAGTACGATCAAATGTTATAATTATATAATAGTATATAAAATAGAAATTAATAAAATAAAATACATTAATAATTATATAATAATTAATAGACATGTAATTAGACAAATCTTACTCTGATGAACAAGCGTGTGTCAGATTTTGTATCCCAACGAAATTCCAAAAAATTAGAAAAAGGTCCTTTGTTTGAAACGTCATGAATTCCAACACACATTGGAACATCTGCAACGAATATATTGACCATAAGTACACATAAACGTTTTTGATATAAATTGAAACTTTCTTCATTAGATATTAAAAAAATCTAATGAAGCAGATTTTGTAACAACCAGAAATACCACACCTTAAACAACCATAAAGCCACCTTGTTACATTGTTGATAAAGCATGTAAAAACTTGCATGTGAAAATGGCTGCAATGCTGGTAAAATTAGATTGTTAAATTTAGGACATTAACAATAGATATTTGATATTTTCTTTCACAAATTGGGGTTACAAAATGTATTAAAAAATGTATATATTAAAACATTTTAACATCTGCACGTTAGAGTCTTACCAATCTCAATTAATCTTTCATGTGGTCGATTTAAAGCCCATTCTTCAAATTTTTCGTTTTTGACAACTTGATATTTTCTGTCATGAAATCCTAAACACACAATTCCCTGTAATGAATTTTACACACACATATATTAAAGTGAAATGAATAATAAAAAATTGCTGCAATGTATCTTTTTAATTCAACGATTTAGTTTGCATTCTAATTAATTTCATTACAAACATTCATCATACAGAGTCGTTTTTAATTTGTATTCTTAACTCAACATCATTCAACATACAACTTGACTTGACTTATTAATATCCTTACAGTCTGAGCAGCTTGCAAAAGGTTTGATTGGCAAACACTGTATACTTTGCTTGTTATAAACATAAAATTTAACAAACTTCTTCAAATTAATTTGAACATTATGTTTTTTTTAAAGGAATGAATATTTGAAGTAAATCTTTTTCCCTACGTGATGTTTTTGAAGATATAATTTGAATGATTTTTTAAAGCTAAATTTTGCACAAGCAAATTTCACAAACGTTTAAAAATATAAACAGCTGGACTGTGTTCATAGTAAAATCTTAGTTTAAAATATTCAAATAGTTTTACCTTCAGAAATTGCTCATCAGGAGAAATACCAGACACACATTGTAAAACAATTTCGTAAGATTTTGCTGGAAAGCAAATAATAATCACCAAACATTTATGCATAGAAAATGTACATATGTTGGTTAATTAAATCTTGACAAAATCTTGAAATAGAACACAAAACATTTTTTCAATTATTCACAGTCAACTTTCTCTCTCTCTCTCTCTCTTTGTGTCAGGCTTGCAACTGTGTCATTGTTCACCTTGCGCTATGCTGCAAATTAGTTTGCTTATGTTCTTCCATATTTCATGATCATTTGCTAAATATCTGAGGGTGGTGTGCTGTGAGATGTGCTGCTTCCCTGATGTCAGTGTCACGCAATATGGGCAGGGTGATTCATATTCTTCCATTGAATTTCTTGTTTTCAGGTTGGGGGGAGGGGAGTTCAAAGTAAGTATTTCATTGGCTGTTGAAATGGTGTGTTTGTTGGTAAGCATGTTTTATGTCCAAATGTTTTTCATCTGATTTTTTTTATTTCTTTGCCGAGTGTTTTCTATTTGCTCTCTACATACAGTTGTTCCTTATGTTTTCTTTTACATCATTTTATGTTAAACTATTTGCAGGAAAAATACCAACCTGTACAAAAACTAATTAAAATTGAAAACTCTTATGTTACCATTATCAAGTACTTGTGTATTTTCTCTGATCTTTGATTTGATTCAACACATAGTTGATGTGGTTTTTAAAACACATAGCTTTAAAAGAAAACTAAAATCATGTGGACAAAAACTAAGTGCAGTCCAATTTCAGAAAAGCCAGGACCAGGTGGCTACAACATTTATGGACATTTATGTACATTAATAAATATTTTTAAAGGCTTGAAAACACACAATATTTTCTCTTTTCTTAGAAATTGATAACAAATTGTAATTAGGCTTTATTTTCTTTTATGGCAGGTCAACACCAGCCCTTGGGTTGACCCAAACCTGACATGCCTCAACAAATATTTTATGTATGTATGTATGTAATCTTCCCCAACACAATGAAGCTTTTTCTTGATAATAGGAAAGGAACAGTATTAAAATAAACATTCTTACCTTGATTCAAGTATGTTAACGTCTCTTCATTAAATTTCCTACCAGGAGATGTTGGTGCTTTTAAGATGAGTGCAAAACTACAAATACAAATAGGAAAAGTAGAATTGATATTAAGTAAAGAAAAAAATATTATAAAATGAAAAAATGAAAAGATGTCTTATATACTCCTTATGGTCTAGGTAGCTAAAATTCTAATCTTCCAAAAAATTCATTCTAACATTGTATTCTAAGAAGCAAAATAAAAGAAAATTCAACATAACAAATTAACAGTAACATATATTACAAAATATTTTTAAAAACAACATACTGTAAATTTATCTCACCTGGGAGGAGATTGACTTCTAGTTGTTTTGTTGGTTTTAACTTGGTTTGGGTTAATGCTTAAAGAAGAAAAGTTCAGTAGCAGTGAGGTTACTCAAATTGCTTATGATATATTCCAAATTAAATGCAACTCATAATAATTAAAACTCTACATCATATTTTATATAAACATATCGCAAAAATATAAATTTTAACCATAAAAAATTACAAGTAATACATATTTATTTAACTTGGTGTATAATTTTCTCATTTTTTCTCCTAGTATATCAAATTTGGACTATTTAAAAGTGTATTCAGTCAGTGGTAAAAATTATGCAAATCATGCAAGTTACCCTTGATATTATGCGAGGTTCACAATTTTGTTTTCAATTACGCTAACCAAATTTAATCTTTTACCTTTCAAAAGCACCTGCAGGAAATGCATCTGTAATATCAACAATGGATCTCTCCACAAAGCTATCATCTGACTTGAACAGTGGCAAACTGAGAACTTCCCTGTTCAGTTAAAATATAACATGGTGTCATACTGTATGTATTGAATGATTAAAAAAAGACAGGGAACTTCCATGAATTTTGTAACAAAGGGTTACAAATATGTAATGTTTGTTGCAAATGAGTCATGGCCTCTTTAAAGTGACTCTGAGTGGGGGGAGGGGGGTTACTGTTCTGATGATAAAGGCACAATAGGTTAATATTGAAAACACATTGGCATCACACATTGTGTAAACTAAAGCACATGTGGGATGAGTTCTGACCTAAATATCATCATCAGTGCACATCTCCAACAAAACTTTATTAAAAAAATAAGACAGTTGTAGATTGAAAATGTGTCCTTCCACCCAAATTTACACATCAAGAAAAATTTAGTTATTTCAGTGTATGTCAGTGTACTAAGGCACATCAGTGTATGCTATTTTCTTTCTCCGTGTATAAAAATCTCTTTCTCTACAATAAGTTCAAATCAAAATGAGTTGAAGCTAAAGCTTGGAACAAAACAAATTTTGAATTAACTTATTTTCAAAAAAATGGGTTTGGTATACTAGCTGGCATACCTTCTTATGGTCCATTCAGTGCAGAGGGAATCAAAATATAACCTTGAACTTTGAAGACATGGATATAGATATGAACAAAATATCATAAAATTTACATTCAGAGCTTACGTCATGTCATATGCATGTTGACCTCCCAAAAATTCAGCACCAAGGCCATGAAGCTTAGAAAAATCAGTGGCAAGTTGAACATCTCCATCAAGATCATCTAATCTCCAGCTGTTTGCCATTGCCAACAGACAAATATGTCCTTCACTGAACTAGACAAATAATTGAATTATTCTAATGAAAATTAGAAATCTAAGATATTTAGTTTGATAAGTGCCTCTAGAAAATATCACATCATGTTAATCAGTGCAATATCTAAAAAAGGGGGTAATTTTAGACAGATTCTAGTAATCTATCTGTTACAAGACAAGATACTTGTGACAAACATTTGAAATACATTTCCCATTTATGTACATTTATATGCTCCTTATACTTATCGCCCTGCAAAGATTCCTCTCCACTACCTCTTACACAGTTGGTATTCAAAGGGGCAATGTCCCAAATTAATTGGGTTGGTGTGTAATTTGAGACACTGTGTAGTCAAGAGTATTGGCTGCATCCAGAAAGATGTCCCTTCAAAGTTGAACCCCGTTACCTACCAATATGATTTTGTGAAGAGTCATTTCATTCTAATTTTGGCCATTACGTTCTAGGTTTTTAAAATTATATTCTCATAAAAATTACAACATGGACAATATTGCGTTAAACAATACAAAAAAATTGAAATTATGAGTGATGGCGGTTAATTTTGCCTCATTTAACAATGAGCCTGTTATTATATTATTTTTCTTTGTTTTTAGGAATTCTCATATATATACATGCTGCTGCTGGGGGGGGGGGAGTCTGGGGTGGTAGGAAGGGGAGGGGGGCTGGCTGGAGTTAATAAATAGTCACATGAAAAAGTAATGTCCGGAGTGGAGTTCACAATAATGTATCTTGGATACTCACTGCTAGATTTTATTATTAGGAAGAGTAGAGGGGTGCGTAGGGTATACAAAATTTTATTTACTTCTTTCCGAATGATAATTAATATAAATAATGATTTAAAAATGAAAACGTGAATGAAGGAAGATAACGAAGAAAAATTTATAAATGCAGAAGAATTGATATAGTTACCTAAAGTATATTTCCAATCATCCATGATAATGAACATTGTTTCTCTAGCCTTTTTTGTCTTTACAACTTTGCACAACACAACACAACACCAACAATATGAAGCAAAGAACTTTCAAATGTTTTGTTTGAAACCTCTTTCCCAAAACAGTGCTTGTTTGTGTTGACCTCGTTCTCAAAAATTTCGAAAATCTGTTTTCTCGAAATTTTTCGTTGCAATATGGTTCAAAATTCAATACAAAAATTGGAAAAATATGTTTAAAAATTCACTGTTTCATAAGATACCTTTCTATCTCAAAAATGTACGAACATATTTTGTGTTCGTACAGAACAAATTAAAAACTCAAGAGCATCATAAACAATGAGGGGTACGAAGGGCTTTTACCAGAGACGTAGGAAGCATTTGAATAGTGGGGGGGCACAAGGTTTGAAGGGCATTTTGACCACACCCAGTTCTTTAATGACCACGCCCTAAACACCGCTCCCTAATTTCTGCTTGTAGGGATGATCTTTACATGAGCATACGGTTAAATCAAACACTGCAACCTA
>JAYJMH010048094.1:0-14023 GCA_036873815.1 Phacellophora camtschatica
CATTTCACGCCCGGGTTAATTTCTGCTAAACAAGCAAATCCTATGCAAGTTTTATTTTGCAGGGGGTAGCACATGCAAACCAACTTGATTTATATGATGAACTTACTTTGAAATATCTTAAATTTATGTAAAGTTTTACCCGCATTTACCTCCTGCAAATATGGCGTTTTACGTTGCTTGTCAATGGGCCGTATGGCTCTTCCCGGGGTGAAAGGGTTAAGTCCTGAATAAATTGTTAAAATAATAAACAAATATATTGCAAGTAAAATTAAGTACTTTAAGTTCACCATCCTCTAAAACATTTTAAGCTGCAATTTGTTTTAATGTTAGAATTTTTTTAGGGTAAATTTCTTCTGAAGGTTTTTATATGCCAATTTTTACTGTATAGTGTATAAGATACCAATTAATAGAAGCAATAGCCTTAAAGCATATGAAGTTACAATGCAAGAATTGAGGCTTTTGTAACAAACTAATAAAACAACCAAACAATAGTACCTAGGGGGCGTTCCTACAAGAGAGGTGCTGGGGGTGTGTCACCATACTAGAATATACCCTACCCCATGGTAAACAAAAATCTACAAAGACCCCATCGTAAAATTCATAACCCCAATTTATCAAGCGTAATATACCCTGCCTTCAAAATGTATACCCCGTGGTAATAGTCTCACAAAGAAGTTGCAAAAATGATACCCCATCTTAGTTTAATATCTAAAATGGTAGACCCGTCGGGCGGAACATATACATATATGGTTTGCAATAAGAGTGCCCCGGGTAATAGTAGTACCGTGCTGCTCTTGAGTGCTGTTAAAAGCCCTAAAAATAGTGTAAAGAAGATAAATGTTGCAAGTAGCAACAAAAACAACCATTTTCGCAAGATCCTGTAGCCATATAAATAGCATTTTATAAAGATTGTTCAGGAATATAAGTATTCGTCATATTGATGTTGCAGCTTTCGCCATTGAAGAAAAAGAACAACGAGTGCAAATGCAAGAGCAACTGGATTACCTCGCCAAATCACAAAAGAAACAAATTTATGAACTGGGCAAGGAATTAGAGAAAGAAAGACCAGTAAGTATAATTCATAGATGCAATTGAGTAATTTAAGTTCAATATTGAAATTTGTATACAAACTCCAAAAAATCCCTTGACTGCAAAATTTCGCGTGCAATATACCCAATGCAAATAGTTAACTCAAAACGTGCACCTTTGTTACCTATCCATAAATTATCAATTTATTTGATTTCATATTTTCATTTTAATTAACATATGATATATCGTGAAAGATCTAACAGCATAAGGATCTAAAAGATCAGCATATGGAAGCTTAAAATAAAACAATTTTGAATTTTCAGATTAAAATATTACTTTACAAACAGGTTGTAAACGACAAAGAATTTAACAGAAAAGTTGAGTTGGAAAATAAAGTTGAATGTCTGCAAAAAGAGCTTGAAATGGAAAGTCAACGTAAGATCAAAGCACAGAAAGACCAAGAAAAAATCCAGGCAAAGCTTGTTGGAGTAATTATTGAAAAAGGACACAGGAGAAAAACAGAGAAACAATATCAATATGATTCTGAGAGATTGCATGATGATTACAGTGATCTCTCGGTAGAATTTAACGCCGTTGTTGACAACAATAATAGCGAAGACATCGAAGAAAATAATATCAAGGCATTGGATCATGCTGACATCAAATTTAACCACAAAAAAGCTGAATTAGCTCAGGATGTTGAAGATGATCGCAAGAAGTCTACAGTGTTTGAAGTAAACAATTTTAAAAATGATAACAAGTCGCAAAAGAGCCTGGCAGAACTGGATACAATTAAACTAGAGTTTTCTGAAAGTCAAATTTGTAAACAAACAGATAATGAGAGTTTGCTGGAAGAAACGGTATCATTCAGACCAGAGCATGCGACAAAGATGATTGGCTTGCAAGCAATCGAAGTAGTGAACCAAAAATCGATAAATGAAATCAAACAAAATGATAATGTGATTGAAAAAATAAACAAAAAGTTTACAAAAAGCGGTGCATTGGTAAATATAAAAAATCTTAACAAATCCAGAATTAAGCCACAAGAAGATATTCTTGATGAAATAGAGAAACAAAACATAAAACTTACCGATGCTGCAGCTGATAAAAATGAGCTCGAGAAACGCTTGGAAAAAATGAAGTCACAAGTTGATGAAAAAGAAAAAACTATCTGTCAATATGAAGCAGGGCAAAACGATTCTGAAGCAAAGTTGAAAGAGGCCCTTTCAAAGAATAAAGTTCTTGTAGCAAAGTTGAAAGAAGCGTCTTCCAAAAATGGAGATCTAGCAGCAAAGTTGAAAGATGCGTTTTCAAAGAATGAAGATCTTTTAGCAAAGATGAAAGAAGCGTCTTCCAAAAATGGAGATCTGGCAGCAAAGTTGATAGATGCGTTTTCAAAGAATGAAGATCTTTTAGCAAAGTTGAAAGATGCGTCTTCCAAAAATGGAGATCTGGCAGCAAAGTTAAAAGATGCATGTTACAAGAATGGAGATCTTGCAACAAAGACAACAGAATTGCAATCAAAGATAGAGCAGAATGATACTGCAACGAAAAATAATAACACTGAACTTTATGAGTACAAAGAAAAATTTGCCAAAAGTGAAAAGAGAGTTACGGAGATCCAAGCTGAATTGATCAAAAGTCAAGCAAAATTTAAACTTGAGTACAAAGATAAACTTTCCAAAAGTGAAAAAAGAGTTACTGAAATCCAAGCAGAACTGACCGAAAGTCAAGCAAAATTGAAACAAAGCAATGAGAAAAATATTAAAGTCAAACTAATGCAAAAAGAAAGAGATTCCACTTTCAAAAGTGCAAGAAAAGAATTAGAAGTTGAACTGAAAGAATTTAAAATCGAGAATAAAAACCTTCAAGAAAAGCTGATGCAACAAGAACATGTACTGCATGAATCTCAATCTCAGCAAAACAAAAGAACTGAAAAATTGAAAGAAGAACTCCAAGAATTTCGTGAAACTGTTGATGAAATGAAAGAGCACGAAAAGAAAATACAAAGCCATAATTATGCATTGAAGAAAAAGACAGACCAAGGAGACAAACTGCATGATGAATTAGAGAGCCAAATTATGGAACTCAAGGCTTCTCTTAAAATCGAAAATGACAAGGCGACACTTGAACAAGAGCTTGAGAAGAAGATCAAAGAACTTGAAGTCAAGCTTGAAGAAGCAGATTTGCAAATCAAAACATTTGATGATGAACACAAAGTCTTGCAAGAACAAAATAGGAATTTAAGTGAGATGAAAAACATTGCAGATATGAGAGAATATGAAGTGAAAGCAAAAAACCAGTCGATGAAAGAAGTTGATGAAGAGAACAAAAAACTTCGCTCCGATGTTAGAAGATTAGAAAGCTCTGTTAAGAAATTAAAAGAAAAAATAGAACGATTACAAAATAGCAAAGATTATAAACATGACAAAAACATGTTCGAGAATAAATTTGAAAAAAGAAAACATCTCATAGTTGATCCTGAATGCACCAAAGACAATTCAACAAAGTTGTGTGAAAACTTCCAAGTTCTTGGCACAGAGAAAAACGAATTCAAGCTTATAAATGGCAAGAAATTTGAGAACATAACAAAACACATTGAAAAAGAAAAACAGGAAGAAACAAGGTAAGGTTATCGATCATTCGTTAGGTTATCATTCATCCAAGTTATTCATACAAAACAGATGTCTTTGTAAATCTATTGTGTATATACAATTTTTCAAAAGGACAACCTTCACAAAAAATTCAAGATTGAGACTCGAGTAACTTTTTTTGTTATCTAAGAAATCATCCTTACCTTAAGTAAAGAAGCACTTGGCCTGAAACGCATTTTAAAGATGTTTCTGAGAAGGGTTGGGCGGGGGGGGGGGGGTAGCAAGTTTGTCAAAATCAGCCAAGAAATAAGAAAAAATCTCAGTCAGATGAGCAGAGAAAGAACGTAGAATTTCATTGCAGATACAAGTTTTTCTCTGAAAAGAAAGACTGCAGCCATTATGGCTGTAGGTTGCTTCCCAGTGACAAAAATAAAAACACGGAATGTAGGACAGGTGGAATGAGAGAAATCTACGTAGGAATAAAATGAAAATTTTACTTTTCCTAAACCCAGTGGTTAATCTCATGAATAAAACTTCGATTGCTCGCAACTTTGTTTTGATTTTCATTCTGTGCGCAAAAGAGGAATGGGTATTTCATTTATGAGTAAAACAACTCATCCAATAAAAAGAAAATTACAATTTCAGCATGGACAATGCAACCAAAAAAGAAGATACAAAATTAGAATATGAAAGTTACGAATCTGATTTCGAAGAAGACACCGACATATCGACCAAATCGGATATCAGTAAAAAACATGATTCAAATATTTCTGACATCAATGCAAAAGACAAAACAACTGACGATAATGATGCAAAAAATAATGATCTGGCCTCAATCATACGCGCCAAAAATCATGAAAACGAACCTAAAATGGATGTGACATTTGACACTAAAGATGAAATACGATTCACTTACAAAGAAAACAAAAAACCTTCACTGGATAATGAATGTGAACGTGGTGAGGACCTTCATTTTAATTCATGTCAATTTATATAATGCACTCAAATCATTAGGATTTTAGGAAAGTTTAGAAAAGTCACTTTGCCTTCTTATAAGCTTCACCTTCTTAAAAAATTTCCAATTTAAAAAAATTTTAAATCATAAAGAAAAGGAATTTTGATTAAAATTTAAAGATGAAAATTTTTTAAAAGATTTAAGATTTAACTCCCATATTTAAAGCATTCCTCTATGTACAAATTAACAGTTTGTTCTACATGTATTTTGTATTGTCTGTACCATGTATTTTTGCAACTTTCAAATTTCATTCTGTATATATTTGTATAAATTAGTAACTGTATGTCAAGTATTTTATTATATATGTGTATCTTGATCATTTATTTTCTCTAACAGCCGAGCCAAGGAAATACATTGAAAGCGAGAGTGACGATATGCTGAGCTGTTTCATTGCATCACAGAAGAACAAAAAGAAAATAAAAACTTCCAGATGCAGTGCAAATAAAAAACAGATACCTGATAAACTGAGCCTTGAGAAAGAAATTGAAATCAATGAAATTATTGCTAACAACCAGGGCAGTAAAGGAACTAAAATCAAATCAAAGAATACGCATGCAGAAATGGATAAAATGAAGACAAAAGGCCCTGAATGTTTTCAGACGCTGAAGTCAGAAAAAAGACTAAACACTGAGCAAGAAGAAGAAAGGACAAACACTGTTACTGAGAATACCACAGTTGGCGAGATATATGTTGATGAATATGACTATTCAAAGCTTGGTGAACATGTTGAGGTCAATAATGAAATCAATGTTCCTTGCAAGTTAGATAACGAAAACATTACTGGAAATAAAACTGTAAAAAATATGCTAGAAGTTTCAAAATATAAACATTTCAAAAATGTTAATCCACTGGAAGAAAGTAATTCGTTGAAAAGTAGTAACTCTTCACAACGAAACACACGTGTGATAACAAACAAAGAAAATGAAACACAATCTTCAAAGTCAAAATCTGTCATTGAATTAGAGAAAGAATCGACGATGTATGGCGATAATTCCAAAAATTCTGAAAGTTATGACTCGTCAAGTAGAAGAGAGCAACTGCAGCCACAAGCAAATGGGTTGATGTTTGCGTCACCTATGACATCATCCATACGGCTCAAAAGAAACGGGACTCTACCACCAATTAGTGGACGAAAAAGTATCCGCCATAACTTGTAGCTAACTGTGGTATTGTTCCTCCATTGTCTGACAAAATTATGAAACTTTTAAAGTTGAAAAAATTGCAATCAAGTGACTTTTCACTGTTCAAAATGTTTATGGTTACACAGAATAATATTTAAAAAAAATTAAATATAAAGCTTGATAGATTGTAAATTTGTGAATACTTATAGTCATTTATATAAAAATGATGGTATTTTTCTTCGATAAATCTTTGTTTGTGTTTTGCAAACACCAACAGGTCCGCAACAAAAGATTGCATGTTTAAAATTGATTAAACAAATACAAATTAAAAATAAAACCTCAAAAACTACACATCAGAAACCCTCCAAATAGTAAAAATCAAGCTGCTTCTTTTAAGTGAATATTTTGCTTGTGAATTTCATGTAAATGATTGATTAACAGTGATGTTGCGAAACCTGATCGTGAAGCAACGTATGAAAAACACTAAAACTATCGTCAGTGTGAGGATGTTCGCGAACCCTTCGTGTAAATACTGTATTCTGTTCGTGAAGCAATGCATGGACAAAAATTGATACTTTGGTAAGTGTGAGGATGTTCATGAGCCCATGCTTTTAGCTTTGTGTAAATATTATATACTGTATCCTGTTCGTGAAACAATGCACGGACAAAAACTAACACCTTGTTAAGTGTGAGGATGTTCATGAACCCATGCTTTTAGCTTAGTGTAAATACTAAATACTGTATCCTGTTCGTGAAACAATACATGGAAAAAAAACTTATACTTTGGTAAGTTTAAGGATGTTCACGAACTCATGCTTTTAGTTTTGCGTAAATACTGTCGACTCATGTAAATAAGTTTTTAACCCTTTCACCCCGGGAAGGGTCATATGGCCAATTGACAAACAACGTAAAATGTCATATTTTCAGGAGGTAAATGAGGAGAAAACTTAACATTATTTTCAGATATTTCAAAGTAAGCTTATGTTATAATTTAAGTTGGTTTCCATGTACTACCTCCTGGAAAATAAAATTTGCATTGGATTTGATTGCTTAGCAGAAATAAATCCGGGCGTGAAAGAGGTTTTTAAGAAGTTTTAAGTGGTTTTAACAAGAGAGAATTTATAATATTTATAATATAGAAGCTTTCATTTTTACGAATTTTGTGATTTGAAGTCGAGTAATTCATTGTCAAGATTAGGAGAAGTTCATTTTCCCGTTTTAAAATTTTCAAAATTTTCAGAAATTATGAATTAAAATATTGATGAAAAAATAATGATAAAATTAAGTCTGCTTTATGTACAAAAGTGGGGACAAATGGGGGCAATAGGGACAGATGAGTGAGTCAAAAGCAATTCTGAAGAAGGGGCAGTTGATCACAGGGCCTATGGTTGAAAATCAATAAAAACGATATGATATGAGTTTTTATGAAAGACAGTACTAGACCAGTTTTAGTTGAACAAAGCGGGGCAGATGAATACGCCAATCGTAGAAGAGAACCGAGATTTGACTACTAAGGGCATATTTGTATGGACAAAATCACCCCCACCTTCTAGTTTATCAGCTGACAGGCGAGATCCAGCCTTCCTATACAAACTTATGCAATTTTGATCTTGTCTTTGTATGGGAAACGTTTTATCCCACTCAAATGAGATCAGGCTCTCAGCTTATTGGATCTCACATAGGTGGGATGAAGTTTTCATATACAATTGACATTGAAATTGACAGTTGCGCGCAAAGCCTGAGACAAAGACAACAAGGGGATTACTCAGGTATACTCGCCTCTGGCTCTGGGAGGTGGGATGAAATTTTCCGTATAAATAAGCGCCAATATTTCATCCCAGCTTTCAGCTTATGGGCTGAAGGTAAGAAGATTTCGTCCATATAAACAGGCGCTAAGAAGTAATTAATGTTATTGCAACATAAAACGATCAGATATTCTCCATCAAAGTTAACCATCTTTTGCCAAATTGTTCATTTTTATAATTCCAAAACAATTTCCAATAAACTTTCACAAACTTAACAACGACACAATGTAGAAATAAATTTTCCAGGAAAGAGAAATCACTTACCATGCAAGGATTGACAGTCAACGCACTTTTGACAAAGTTCAACTGAAAAATATCCCCTTGAACGAGATGCTCTGAATTTTGAGTGACTTCTGGTACCATAAGCAATTGATATCCTTCAGGGCCCCATGCCTATAAATTAAAGCAAAAACAAGTAAATAAAAATCGATCTTAAAGTCGATAGAGTTTCAACATTTTTGTTGGTAGCCAAGTTAAAAGTAACATACAGTAGATCTGACAATAACTTATTGCAGTAAATCCACCTTTTCGAGATAAGTCTGCCATAGAAATTTAGCGAAATTTTGAGATTTTGCATTTTTTTTCTTGATTTAGATTTTGTATATAAAGTTTAGTCTGAAAACCAGTTTCTTCATTTCTACTTGAAATTTTATCAAAATTATATCGTTGTAAAGATTTGAAATTTGCAGGAGCTTTGACCGTGAAAATAATGTTAGGGAAAAATCTTAACCTAACAAAGGTTTTGCGGTCAGATCCTTCATAAACTTCAAGTCTT
Source organism: Phacellophora camtschatica (assembly GCA_036873815.1). Classification (NCBI taxonomy): domain Eukaryota; kingdom Metazoa; phylum Cnidaria; class Scyphozoa; order Semaeostomeae; family Ulmaridae; genus Phacellophora; species Phacellophora camtschatica. The sequence continues at coordinate 8,340 of JAYJMH010048094.1, forward strand.
TGTATTGCTGTAACTTTGACAAAAAATGATGTAGAAATCTAAAAATTTGTTCTCATACTAAACTTTGCTTGCAGAATCTGAATTCAATATCTCAGAAAATTTCAGAATCAAAATTCAAGAATCAAAATTCAAAATCTCAAAAATTTGACAAATTTCCATCATGGCAGATTTATCTCGAAAAGGTGGATTGCTTTCATAGTTATGACTAAGAAAGCTATCTTTAAATTCAATGCATGTATGGAAACGCTTACTTCGCTACGTTGCGGAATGCGTAACCCTGTGGCACATATCCCTCCACATGTTACGATATTTTACGACAATGTCGTAAGTGCAGATATTGGTCCTCGACTTTATGTCCTTAAATCAACCCTGCTTGGGCCTCCCTCTCCCTCTGTTACTACCCTGAACCTTAATTTCTACGCATACCTTTGCTAGTCCTTTTGGACTGGCAAACAAAAGTGTAATGCAGAAATTTTAAAAATTGCATTAACCTAGAAAATAATCAACTAAAAGAAACGAAAAAGTTTTTCCTGGAAACAATCCATAAGACACCAACGGGTGGCCCCAAAAAAAAGCCCAGGTTTGGTTTCGATGATTCTATTTTTTCTGTGCGTTGATGTAAGAGGCTTTAGATAAAAATTTGATATCTTGTTGGTCAAAATCTATTAATCGATATTAATAGCTCAATAAATTACACAGTAAGGCTCCGCAAAACTACAGATAAAAACCTCTCAAATCATTTTGCTCAGAAGAACAATTGGGAAAAAATAGAAAGTATTTGTAAACAATAGTTTCTTAAATGCTAGGCCTTACTGTATTTCAGCAGTTTCATGGTTATGTTTAACAATTAATAAAATAAATTAAAGCTCCTGAAATCTAAAATAAAATGAACGGTGAATTTTATCATAGAAGAACATTTTCAAATTTATTGATAATATAGGTATTATGTATGTTCTCAGTTCCGAATTTTTTTAAAGCAATAAAAATGAAAATTTGGCATCTTATAACCATGCTTATAAAATTCCCAGCATCTCCTCTCATTGTGTACAATTATCGTTAGTTGTGTCCCATATATTTATTTTCCAAAGTTCATTTTAATTATATTTGCATCCTGTGAGTATTCAGCCTATAGTTGAATGTAACTTCGGTTCTTGCAGTGATTATTAATCATTACGATTACGATTACGATTACGATTACGATTACGATTACGATTACGATTATTATCATTATAACACTCGGGATTTGCTAAAACACTGCTAAGTGCATGCAAGTTGAAGAAATCATGATAGAAAATAACTTTGTCAGAAAAATGCATGCGACGAAGAAAGAACGGAAAACTTCACAGAAAGATTACAGCACTGAGAAGAGATGTGTGGGGAAAACGGTCAGAGATGTGTGGGGAAAAAATCCTCAACATAAATTTCTAGTCATATACTGCCCTTGTTATTCACATAAAAATTTAACTCCAAAAACTGAAAGTTACAGAAATAATGAAATTGATTCTTCCACAATTTACGTGACCCTAAAAAACCCACACACTTTCTCACGCTCAAAGTCCACTATAATGTCCACTATAATGTCCCAATTATTCAACCTCTTTATCAATTTTAAACAAATAAATCAAACAAATGCTCTTTGCCTCGTGCATAGGTCGAAATATACGTGCAATTATTTCTCTTCTGAGAACGTGACAAAATGAACGGAGAGACTATGAGAGACCATCAAAGAAGCGATGATAAAACAAAACATATTTTTGAGAAAATAATTTCAAAAGTCCCACGCGGCCTCTATGTAAATAAAGGTTTCTGCAGAGTCCAAATGAACAGTAAGTTTCTTTACATAAGAAACACCTTTGTGAGAAAATCAAGACTGAAATTTTCCAAAAGTTAACAAACTCATAAAGAATTGTCTTGGTTAGAAATCAAAAATTTTAAGTTAAGGGACGAAAAATTCGATTTTAATTTTTGTGACATAACTTTTGTGGCAAGGGACAGGATAAGAAACTTTAAGCTTCGTTTTCAGATGAAAAAAAAACTGAATGTACTGGCGGGTGTCCCAAAAATACCTCACATTTATTTTGTAACTTCAATGCAAATGTGAGAATAAAAAGCTCATTATGAGTACTGGCAATAAATAGCCTGGTTCAATGACTTTCTAAAGTAGCACATATTGTCTAAATAAGGGCAGATAAAATTGAGGAGAGAGATGTTTTATTTGAACTAGAAAAAGATTCCATCTAAAAACAGGAAAGGGTTCATTGCGCCAATATCTTGGAATAATTTTCTTGCTCTTATTTAGACAAGCAGAGCAAACATAATACTTTTAACTACAAACTGCTGAGCAGTATCAGCGAAAAAAAAGTTACACATGAAATAATCCTCATTTTCTTCCTCATCACCTTCACCTCCCGCTACTCCTTCACCCTCATCTTCACCTTCAATAAAATTTACTGCATTAATTTGGTCTATCAGTTTCATAAAGTCTATTTCGTCATTCAGATAATGGAATTCACCACTTAACTTGATACAAAGTCGGCGGTCTATATCAGCAAACGCAAATGAATCTTGAATGTTTCTGGCCTTCAACGTGTCGTTTATTTTCCCAATAATATTTAATCTTTGTTTGGTGAGAACCAGTCGAATTTTTGAACCTGCTGATGCTTTCCTCGACTTGTACACCATTGTGCGATGTCTCCACGTCGTGAAGCACACAATGATTTGCCGATAAACTTTTCCTTGTGACTTCTCCTTTCTCCCAATTCTGTGAGCTCTGTCAAGTGCTGATTCAGAGATTCTCACACCAAGATCTTTAAAAATTTTCTTACATTTATTCAGACAGTCATTGCCAGTTTCTTCCTTCCCAGGCTCAACTTAACTTCCACGCCATTAATTCTCAAGCATAACCTCCGCTGGTATTGCTCCTGCTTGTCAGCGGACCCTTGGAGTTGAGCCACATACCTTTCCATAATTACAACTCAAGATTCCAGCTTATATATCTCCATTTTCTGCACTTCGATGACATCTTTCAAGCCTTGAATGCACTCTTTCGTGGCTAGATCCGCCTTCAATGCATCACGCTTTTGGACGAGGATGCTTTCGAAATCTGCCTTGGTTATGTAACTTGGAGACTGCGTTGCTGTTGGGCCTAAATTCTCACTCTTTTGCAACCGTGTTGTTTTCGACATTCTAATGCAAAATAATTTTATCCATAGACTGCATACAACACATGAACATTTGTAGCACCAATTAAAACAACTTTGTAAAGGCTCATATATACGTACATCCTCATATATTTTCTCTCAAGACACGTCGATTCAATACACTGTTTCAGATTTCTCCCTCAAGAAAACACGTCTTACATCCACATCATCTCTTTTTGTTCTTTTATTAGAAGGTGATAGTAACTGGGAGTTTCAAAACGTGGGCATATGTGTTTGAAGTTCTTTTCTTATTTGGTTGTTTGCAGGTTTTCATTCTCGTTGGTTTGATTTTCTTTTGCTTTCAGTAGTTTCCCAGGGTCGTTCAATTTCTCCAGTTTTTGAGGGGTTTGAATGTTCTAGTTGCAGTACATATCTGAGAGACTTTAATACACCACTTTTAACAAAAATGCGCCATTATGGATTTATTCAAAATTTTGCTCAATGAAATTTTTGACTTCAAATTCAGATTCCTCGTACAAAACTTTGTCAATGTGTGAATTTTTAGACTTTATAAGGGATTTGACTGTGAAAAACGCTCGGAGTGAAATTTTTAAAAATAATAAAAATAACGAAAATAATGAAAATTCACATTTTTTTTTAAATTCCCAAAATGGTGTACTTTCGTTAAAGTGGTGTATTCCCGTCCCATCATTCAACATTAAGAACAATTTTTAGTATTTAACTCAAAATTATAGCATTGTAGCTAAAAATGGTATCCATGTTTATGGGATTTACTGCCTTCAAACCCATCCTTATTGGCGGCACATACCCTTACCCATATATTGGGGTGTACCCCCACCCCCAGGCACACTTCTAATGATACAAAATCTAGTAAAAAATGTTCAGAGTCTTTAGATAAAGTTTCAAATGACAAACTTACCATGGACTTTATCTGAAGAGGGTCTTCCTGAAAAACGTCTTTGTTAAAACTAGGAAAAAAGAAAACAAATTTCAAGCAAAAATTCGACTTATGGGAACCATTGATGATTTGATGTGGTGCTATTCGCCAAGGTCAAGCCCCGGTCAAACGTGCTCAACATTTCACCGAACAATATTCAACATTGATGTTTCGTGAAAGTTCGGTGCGTTTGACCACCTTGTTCGGTGATGAACTTCAAAAACATCACCGAACATTTCCATTTTTCTCAATGTTCGGTGAAATGTTGGATGCGTTTGACCACCCTGCCAAACATTTAATCAAACAGTTTTATTTAATTTTAGTTTTATTTTTATTTGTAGATTAAAATTGCTGTAAGATTTTGTGTTTTTAATTTTCTCATCAAATCTGCTATTTTATTAAAATTCTGAACTACATTTGATTTTGGAGCACTATTCTTGTATTCCGTATGCTCGGTGCATTTGACCACCTTCAATCTAGCATAGAAAAACTATTAAAATTTTCCAAATTCACTGTTCGGCAAAATATTCGGCATGTTTGACCAAGGCTTTAGGCTTATCAAAAACCCAAAAATATAGCTTAAACTAGTGAAAATAAAAAAACGTTTATCATAATCAATCAATTAATCAATCACTACATTACAATCAACCAATCAATCAGTCAATCAATCAAATCTTTGCAAAGAATACAATCAAACTACATACCGTAAGTCCTCACAAAAACGCACACCTTCAAATAAGCCCCCCCCTCGCATAAGCCCCCACCACGAAATACTTTTTGTGAAATAAGCCCCCGGGGGCTTATTCGATGATTTCCGGTATACAGGGTGGACCAAAAAAATGTTGTGCCGTTTGTTGGGCAACTCTGTAAATTCTGTTCGTTGCAAGGCCGTAAAAGTAAAGAAGAAAAATGCCCGAAAGACCAACTTAAATTTAGAGAAATCATTCATCCTTATCTTTAGAGAGAATTCGGAATTGATAATTCAGAGAATTATCCTATAAATCATACGTTTTCATACCCTGAGTAAGATATTATATGTTGAAAGTCAGGTACCCACACGTTTTCACTACCCACGGCAGCAGTGTTATCTCAAAACTTGCAAATTCTGCAAAATGATGAAAAGTTATATAATATTGCGTGGAAGGGGTTCTTTCCAGTAAAACGTTAACCACGTGTGTATACATCTTTAACCTTTGTTTATTTTATGACAATCCTCGGAATTACAGAAATAAATAAATCAAAAATTTTGTTTGATTTTGATTTTCTTTCGGAGTCAGTCCTTGAAAAAACAACCTACGACGCTAAAAAAAACAATTATTCAAGCATGAGTAACCTGCCAAAAATGAATAGTATTCGGAAAACAACCTATATGAATAGTATGGAGAAGTCTGAACCGGGTGTCCCAAAAAACATTATACCGGGTGTCCCAAAAAAACCTTACACGGGTTTTGCAAATATTATGCAAAAACGTGAATATTAAACTTTTCTTAAACACATTTATTACACAGGCTGATAACATACGAGTAATTTGTGACCTCGATTATTAAAAACGCAAATGTAGCGGCGATGATATATCCATTTATGTC